>WJSH01000749.1:260712-307825 GCA_009757365.2 Lepidium campestre | reverse complement strand
AGAATTTGAAGTTTTAACAAAAAAAAAAAAAAAAAATTATATTAGAGAAACCTCTAAGAAGAGAATTATAAAATGGTTAGAGGGCTCTTCTTGATTTTGTTCGTTTTAATTAGTGTTAAGACTTCGGTGTCTCGTCCGTTTGCATGGTCAAGAGATAACATGCCAAGCCCAAACTACCAAGGTGAAAGTGGATCGGGCCGTGGGCCTAATTGGGAGTACAATTGGGGATGGGGTTCTGCTCCAGGATCTGGATGGGGTTATGGGTCGGGTTCGGGTAGATCACCAACCGGGTGGGGAAGAGGATCTGGATACGGGTATGGATCTGGATCCGGATCAGGTAGTGGATATGGATATGGTTCTGGAAGTGGTGGAGCACATGGAGGTGGATATGGTTATGGTAGCGGAAATGGCCGATCTGGCGGTGGTGGTGGTTCCAACGGTGAAGTTGGTACTTTGAACCACAATAGTAAGATTCATCCGTGAGGATGTTTTGATAATTTCTCCCAAGTAAAAGGTTTTGGGAGAGGTATAAGTGTTTGTTTCATATTAAGATTGTTAGGTTTGGTACTCTTATAAATGTAACTCAACTTCATTTTTATGCTTTATATATATATATAAAGATGATGTGCTTGACATATAGTTATAATGTCTTTGCATGTCTCTCTAAAATGTGTGATCGTTTTGTATGTCATAAAGTTGAAGAAATATATTTTAGAGTTGCTTTTAGTTCATCTTGGTTTTGAGAATTGTTATCTGTATTACCAGATTTATATGTTGGGTTGTTTATAAAATCATGGGTCTTAACTGGGTCAAACCGAGTAAGACCTACAATGTTATTTACCGACTCTAATCTTCTTGATTCTTAAGTAAAAGGAAAAGGCCATTAAAAAGCGTAGAAGTAAAGAGGAAAAAACGAGAGAATAGATATGAAAGAGAGGGTCTTTAACCGATGGGTTAGAGAAAATCTTTGGAGCAATTCATCTTCTTGATGATGAATTGATACAGAGAACAAGGCTGGCTCTTGATCGATCTTTCTTGTTTTTCTGCTCTTTTTCTTCTTGCTATTCACTGGAGATATCAGCTTAATCTCTGAGTACACAGAAATTAAGTAACAAAGTTAATGCTCTAAGCATATCCTCCTTGAAGACTTGTACTAGTGAGGAGGCATAATTGCTTAAGTACAGAAATGTTTGTTTCGTCTCTGTTTTGTTTTCTTTCTTTAATCTTTTACGGACAGTCTTCGACAAGAGGATCCAACATTATATATAACGATACGTTTTCATACATTTGGTATAGTTTGGTTTTGCTCTAAATTCAAGAGAATATACAGTCGACTACAATCGTAAAGTAAAACTTTTTGTTTTCCAAAAGAATATGATGAATTTTACTATTTTATTTTCTTCGGAAAAAGTTGTTTTCAGTGCTCACTTTTTACCTCTAAACTAACTTCTGGTGATTTAAGTATAATAAACTAACTTAGCTTATAATACAAGGACAATTAGAATAAAAATTTAACAGAAAAGTTTAATAAATAATTAGTTGTAGATGTAATAAATACAAAAAAAACAATCGCTATAAATTGATATAATATTTTCCCAAATCAATTAGGATAAATCTAGGATTATTCTTCTGTATAAATACGTTTCTCACACCCAAAAGAAAACACAATCGCTCTCTCTTATTCATAAAAGAAGCTGCTCATTAAAGATTCAAGAAAAATCAGGAAAACTACAATAAAGTCTAACCCTAATCAGAAGCTCGATGCCTAATTATATAATAAAGTTTCTAGTAGAAAGCAACGAAAACGTAGTGTGAGAATGGATATTCTTATCGAAGTGGTTCTCCTAGGGCTCATCTTCATCGTCTATATCGTCATACTCTTTGCTATAGCTTGGTGCGATCAATATTTACAGCGTAGTCGTACTACTCTCACGGATTTACCTCTTCAGACATTCCACCAAATTTTACAGCGTCTTAATGCTATTCTCACGGATTTACCTCCTCAGACATTCTACCAAATTTTACAGCGTCTTAATGTTATTCTCACGGATTTATCTCCTCAGACATTCCACCAAATTTTACAGCGTCTTAATGCTATTCTCACGGATTTAACTCATCAGACAATCCATCAAAATTTACAACCTCAACAAGACATTGAAACTGGACAAATTAAGATCTTAATGTTCTAAGATAAGAAATATGACGAAGAAGAAGAATGGACTGATAAACGTTCTTGTCCAATTTGTTTGGAAGAATACAAGGATGATCTTGAAATTAGGCTTTTGAAAAAATGTGGACATGTTTTTCATGTCATTTACTCTTGGTTAACACTGAATCTAAACTGTCCAATTTGTCGTTGTTCTTGTGTAATTAAGAATTTTAGAGTCTATTGAAAAGCGGATTAAGAAATTTAGTGGTTCTATCATGTGTATAGTTTATATCATTATATATTTAATATTACAGATTTGGATATAAATTTGCTTTCCTATCGACAAAATCCAATATGCACTTGGCGAAACTCACTTCTCTTATATAAATTTGCTTTTACAATAGATTTGAATAAATTTTATTTATTAATATACTAAAATTTTAAATCCTTAAGATAAATAAGAAAATCCAAAAACAAAAAAAACCTTTTGATATCATCGGCGATAAAAAAATTTAATTTTGATTTTTTTAATATCCAAACAATAGTATATATACATACACCTAAAGGATTACAAGACACAGATGTTTATATGAACTAGGCAAATTATATAAGTAGCTCCAGCTTCTTTATTTTCAACTAGAATTGTAATCTCTCAACACACAACAGCTAGTTTATATAGATAAGTGAAACTATTCTCTGATATTTGGGTAAGAGCAAGGCTTTTTACCCATAACAGCGGATTGGGTCATTGCAGCCTTTTGCAGTGGATTGCTTAAGACCAAACCGCCCTCCTTTAGACAAGTATTGCTGGTGATGTTCCTCAGCTCTGTAAAATTTCTTAGCCGGTAAGATCTCTGTCACTATTTTTCTGTCCACTTGTTGCTGGTGACGCTCCATTGACTCGCGTGCTAGTTTCTCTTGATCCGGGTTGTAGAAATATATCCCTGATCGGTATTGGGTTCCCACATCGTTTCCCTGATCAGTTAAGAACAGATAAACAAAGTCAAACTTAATGCAGAACAGCAGATAGTAAGAGTGTAAGAGTTAAGTGATACAGAGAGGGTATAGAGATGACATTCGTTCTGTGTGATCATGAATGTCAGAATCAATTTCAGAGAAAGAAGTCTTATGCTCAAGAAACTGTCTTCAAGAAGAACGACCATTAGAAGATTAACAACAACAAGATCTTTCTCAATATCAATCTTGAGACAAGAAGTGATCTTCATAACTTGACTAAGAGCTGGTTAAGTGCTTTCTATGAAATTACCAAAATACATATGAGTATGACCAAATCCATCCATTATATACACATCAAGGAGAAGATATACTCTCTTTTTTCAGTTCCAAACATCAAAACTAAGTTCTACAGAAACATGAAAAAAATCTAAATTGTTTCTACATCTATTACCCTCTTAAACTCTATATCAATCTATTCGGGGACAGCAGAGCTTATCAAAAACCCTAGGAACCTTCCTATCAATCACTAAAAGTACAAAATCAGACATCAAATGAGCCTAAAATATCGGTACCTGGCGATTCAAAGTGGTGGGATCATGCCTAGACCAAAATACATCAAGCAACGACTCATAAGTACACTCTTTAGGATCATACTGAACCCGAACAATCTCCGCATGATTCGTGGTTCCTGAGCAAACATCTTTGTAAGACGGATTGTCTTTGATCCCCTGAGAATATCCGACCTCGGTTTTAGTCACTCCTGGAACTCTCTGGTACGCTAATTCCACGCTCCAGAAACAACCGGCGCCGAATTGAGCAAACTGGTTTCCCGTCACCGGAGCGTCGTCGTCAGGACCCTGTGCGATAGGAGAAGGATCCATGTTGGTGTGTTTCCTTAATCCCAAACCGAGCTTATTAAGTATGTTCATGGAGAAATTTGTATAGAGAGACAGAGAAACAGAGGAGAATGGTTTCTGTGGACAGGAAGAAGCGTTAGCTAATACTGCGGAATAGTAAATTAATTTGCGTTTTTAAAACATATATCTATTACAAAATTTATTTTAATATTTTTTAGTTTAATCTCGAAGTTAGGTTTAATTGGTTAATAATATTTAGGCATGATTAAAATCAGATTGAGTTCATATATCTATAGTAATTCGATTATTTAAAATATTTATATTAATTAATAGCCTAGTTTATCTCATTTTTATAGCGTAGATTGTTGTAAGATAAAATGGAATTAATAGAAAGAAGAAAAAAACTAAAGATAAATGTTTTTGTCATTCTCAAAACAAGAAAAGACTGAGGTTCCATTGAACGATTTGACAAAGTCCTAATTTCAATCAAAGTGTTCCAAAACCATAGGCTCTAAATTCGCAATTAAATCAGAAAGAAATAAAATTGTTCAAAAATTATATTAAAAAAATGTCTATTAACAAGTCACCAAAAATTTGTCTGTTCAAACTCGTTTACAAAACCATCAACATCGTACAAATCGTATTATCTAGAGAGTCAAGATGTACAGATCTTCGAGCTGGAATCGAGTAACGGATGACTACTCATCTGCACCACCTAAAGGAATGTGGATGGGCTCATTGATCGGTCCTCTCGATGAGAACGAACCATCTTCATACAATAATCCACCTGTCGAGATGGTTAAGAAGGAGAAATCACGTACCAAGTTTGCAGAAAATGCTATTCACATCATTCCTTTTGTCCTTCTTGCATGTGCTCTTGTCCTTTGGCTCTTCTCAAATCCAGGTAAATGCAATACTCATACCAATCTAGTAAGATAAAAGTTTAAGTGTTTAGAATATCTTTTAGATTTATGATTCTTATGCAATATATAATTAACTACTTTTTGAGAGTGAGTTAGGCTCGTACTAATATTAAGGTGTTCAATTCATATAAACAAATCGAAAATCAATTTTTATTTGACGATTGACCACAGACTCGTCCGGAAACAACATGTGCAAATTGGATCTAATCTTATAGTATCAGAACCTTAATCTTTACATTTTAAGATATATTTTTGATAAGAAATTAATATATATGTTAACAATGTACTAATAACAAAATAATTTGGTCTAATTTTTGGAACTCTATAAGACTGAATAATTTATTTATTTTATTGAATTTTGTGTAGATATAGATGTTGGGGTGAGAGAGGAATCTATTGCGGCAAGAATAGAAGGATTGACCATCGAAGGAGACATCGACAACGACAGCGATGGAACTCAGACCGGTTACTTAGGCGCCGCCTTAGACCTCAAAGATTCAGATAAACCAAACCTCACTCACAATGTGGACCGTAACAGACGAGTTTCAAGGAAATTGATAAAAGCTTTTTACTAGTTCAACATAAATCAATCAAACCATTTTTTGTGTTTTGTTGCATTTGAAATTACTATATATAGCTTTACCAAAACAATGTTTTATTTTGGTTTTGGATAATAAAGGAGCAGATAAAATTTTAAATCCAAATAAAATATTTTTCTATAATCTAATTTGAAAAAACATACAAAAACATTTAAAAAAAACATAATAAATTGTATATAATCTGGTTGACAAAACTTTTGAATATATATAGAGATATATATTCATAAAAAAATTTAGCTATATTGAAATATAAAAAATACGATTTTCATTTCACATGAATAAATCCATGAGCTGTCAAATCTGTTTCTCCGGTAGCTTGTAGAGAAGAAGATTGAGGTAAACCGAGATCAAGTTCCAAATCGCCTTTCTTTGTCTTATTCAAAGCTTCATTTGATGACTGAGGTTGTGGCATACCAATCGAAAGATCCCTTGGTATAGGTAAACCGGAAGGGTGAATAAACCTAACCGGTTCAGGATTGGCATAGAACATTGGATGGAACATAAGAGGTTGAAAGTTGTAGTAAGGTGATCTTGTTTGGTAGATTGGCATGTACGCCATTGATAGATTCTGAAACTGGTTTGAAATCTCGGTTTGCATTAGTCCTTGTACTGGAGCTTGTCTAGTTGGAGACGATGTTGATGTGTTTTCAGAATTACTCTCAGTCTCATTCTGTTTGATTAAACAGAACTAAGTAAAAATTAAACCCGATGCAATTAATAGATTAATTGAGAGACAAGGTAAAGAGAAAAACCTGAGTTTCGAGAGAAATGTCAAAGAGACTAACACGTTTTTTTTTCTTGTCGTGTGCATTTAACCTAATAAAATATTTCTGAGCATGACTAGCGACTTGTGTCGGTGTTCTTGTCGTCACGAAACGCTTTGAAATTCCTCTCCAATCTCCTTTTCCAAGTTTCTTTAATCCCATTAAGAAAATCCGATGTTCTTCTTCCGTCCATGCCTTCCCTGAAATTGCAACATTGATCTTGTTCTCTTACAATTTTCACTAAACCAACAATCATCGATTGCGACTTTCAAAATCAAGAAAAATTTACCCTTTCTCTTCTCAAGTGCAGTTTTTCCTCTCTTAGAATGAATCTGACCGTCGGAATGATAACCAACATCTTCAACGGCGGCGATTCGTTCGCCGTTACTGTTATCATTAGCGTTAGCGAGAAAAGCTTTTAGATTTCCTAAACTCTGACTCTTTCTTAACTCCGTTACCTCAGGCGACATTATCGAATTTTCCGATATGTTAACGCCGAACAATTTAACGCTTCCCTTATTAACGCCGTTAGTCGGTTCGTTATGGCCATCGTGGCCACTCTGTGAACACGTCTTCTCCACCGTCGTCGTCTCCTTCACCATCTCTCTCGCTAATTGTATCTATATCTTAGTATTTATATCTTAAAATATGAGTGTATTTATAGAGATTTTATATAGACGATAAAATATCAGGATATATTCGTTAGCTGTTTTTCTGATTATCTTTGGTGTTTTTACATTTTTATCTTCCTTAAACGATAAATATTCCATATTTATCTGATTTTTTTTGGAATATTTTACCAAATTTATAAGAAGGGAAAATCCAGCATTAATATCTTAATAAAATCAAAATAAATGGTTATATTCTTTTACAGCTATATATATATGTATTTGGAAACTAATCCATTAGTTTAGTAGATATATGTAAAATCTTATATTCGACTTTTGATTTCTTAAGTTACCCATTTCAATATTAGTCTAATCTTAGTGCAGTCGGCATAATTATCTTTTTATCTTTCTCAGTTAATCCAGTGTTTAAGATATATGTATAATCCATGTTTAAAAATTAGAATTAAAACCTCTTTCTACGAAAATTGAATATAAACATATGGCTACACAGCAGTTACAAAAACATCTACTAATTTTCATCAAATAGCCATAAAAATTCAAAAAAAAAGTCACCACTAACCATAATTTTCTGTAACAACGATCCTATAACTATTATCTACCCACGCAAAAAATCTGTTGTTATACGAAAAAAGTTTAATTTAATATCACATATTTTCTTTCTAAGAGTAAAGATTAAGCCCTCCAAAAGGAATTTGCACATCAATGGTTTTCTTAAATCTTAAACAAACAGGAAATATGGTACAATCTCAAAACACATAATTAATAGTAACTTTTATGATGCATTCTATAACTTTTTGTCATTTCAAAAATTATGATAAATAATATATCAAATCTAATAAAAAAATTAAAAATCTAATATATGTGGTTGTGAAAACTTTTAAAATTTTGTATAAAAACTATATTACTTACTATTTTCGATTTCATAGTTTGATTTATATTTTTAAGAGATAGAGGTTAGACTAAGAGGATGTTTTTGCATAAAACACTTTTATTTTTAACAAGATCCGTTTTCTTTTGGGGAAACAATCTATTTCTTCACGATAATGATCTATCTTTAACAATCTATCATCCTTTGATCCTAACAATCATCAAGATAATTCAAGATAAACACTTAAGCAAACCATTGCATCTCGAAAATTGAGGTTTTTCTAATCTATTCATGATTAATAAGTTCATAACTATGTCGTGAGCAGCCAACACGAATTGAAAATGTTTCATGGCATAAGAGAACTTAAATCTGTCATATAATTGATCATCATTGTGGTTATTACAATGTTATTACTTGTATTTGACTTTCCAATATCTCTAATTATTTTTGGGATAGTCCCAAGACAAATCAAGATCCATGTTTGAATCGATATGTCAGATATGAATATGGTTTATGTATTTCTTGTCACGAGAAGTAAAATATTTATATGCAGAAGCTCCTACACGAGGAACTTTTTGATACTCTTTCATAAAAATAGATCGGACTTTGGTATGATTCATGGGGAATCCAATATGATGAGATCTCTTAGTACAAGTACATGGACCGCGACGCTTTGGCACCTTTGATGTGTGAAGGATTGGCGCATGTCCTTGCAGCAAATCTCTTTCCAAGAATATAACTTTTGGTGGCAGTTTGTGTTTGTCCGCCAGCTTAACTGCTTCCAACAGCTTATCTTCTTCCGGCGGCTTGTCTTCCTCCGATGGCTTATCAATTTCCTCATCTGGTCGCTTCTCTACTTCCACCGGATTCTCTTCCTCCAATGGCTTTTCTCCTCTAGTCAGCTTGTTAGTCCCCTCAGGTCTAACTTCTTGTACATGCATATTATAGCTCCAAGGTTTTTCTTTCCTAAGTCTACAACATCACACATACATAAGATTCAGCTTAACTGCAGTGTGCACATTGGATTAAATGATCATTTATACATAAAACATGCGTACCATGTCAACAGGCCCGACTCCTGGTATTAGCGACATAAACAAAGATTTAGAATCAAAAATTTTTTTTGTCAAGAATTAGATAGAAAGAACTCAATCCATAGCCTTAAATTCACTTCCTAAAACTTCTTTTAATGCTCCACCCAAGATCGGCCTTGGGCTAAAGCAGAAGAAGCAAATGCTTTACACGCCATATATTATAAACTATTTAGAGGCCTCAATGTTTTTTTTTCTTTGGTGGAAAGGGGCATTAATGTTTGTTTTGTCATGTGGCATAGTGGCTGTGTCATGCATTATTATGTGGAAAGGTCAAGGGTTCGAATCCTACACAACCTTTTATTTTCCTTTTTTTGGATTAAGGGGCATTATTTTTTGAATGGGCTTAGGCAATATTTTTCATAGAGCCGGTGTGCCTCCACCTATAATGAAAAGAGTTCATTATAGGTTGAACCCATGATGTCCGGCTAATCTCCGAACCATTAGCCGACCATATAAATTACTAGACTGAAAATAGCTTGGCTAAAAACAAAGGTCAAGATCCGTTTTTTCTTCTTAGAAACAAGAAAAAAAAATTTCATTCCAAATTTTTTTTCCTCTCTGCATGTCTTATATCATATGAAACAAGATATAACCCTACAACAAATGTTTCTTTTATGGGAGTCCAACTAGTAATTACTAATTAGTAAAGCATAGTTAATTAATTACTTTTTGAGGGTAAGAACTTAATTAATTACTTGTAGAGCCAGAACAGAAGGGCGATCCCTGATGCTCCGAAGCCACCAGAAGCTAAGAACCCCGTGGCCAAGAAACTCGTAGTGATCACCACCGGTACAAGAATCATACTAACAACTAAAAGAACCGGTACCATCACAGCTAACGCCACAGTAATACCGGCGAGAGTTAATCCGGCGAGGATTAGGAGGGATACGGCGGATGTAGCGGTAACAAGAGGATGTTTGTCATTGGTACCGAAGAAATGCATTTGGGAGTATATAGATATTTTGGTAAGACTTTGATTGTGTATTAAGAGTGAAGTCCAGATTGGGATTTGGATGACAAGAGTGGTGGGCTCAACGTATACGACATGTGTCTTAAGAGAGTGTTATTCATGCATGCCATTGACACCTTTGTGAGTGAAGTTGCTCTACGTCACGCCAAGTTTATTCGCATTTTCTTTATTTCTTAACATCTTTTTTGCACTTCTATTATATATACGATTATATATATATATATTTTTCGAACAAACCTACTCAAAACTCCATTCCCTAATTTTTTTTAATTTTTTTAATAAGAAAATTTCAAATTTCAAATTTCTAATTTCTAATGTTATAGCCATTAGTTGAGTTATTTTTCTTTTTTTTTGTCGTTGTGGCGTAATGGTCCATTTGCAACCTCATTTTTATGAAGAACAGAGGGCAGAGGGTTCAAATTCGGGGTGTGTCTGAGCTAGAAATATTATTTGGAATTAGTCATGTTTGTTTTTATAGTTTTTTAAAGTATTTTAGAATTTGGTTTTTAAAAATCACATAGGGAATTTGGATTTTGGAAAATTTAGATTATAGAATGAAGCAAAGTAAAACCTTTTGATAGACTGATATTATAATAATGTAAAATTTTGGCAAGTTGAAATGTAAGCTCCTTCGTGGAACCGTTGGCATTGACCAGTGGTCGCTCCTATTAGTCAGAATGGTCAAACAATTCAACTTTATTTCTGGGATGAAACTAATTCAACAATTAGTAAATAGATTTCCATTATAATTTAGTTTTTTTTTCTCCAGAAAAAACATTTTTTAACATTTTTTGCAACCTTTTATTTATTTGATGGTGGATTTGCCATCTGAATCAACAATACGATCATCACTAAAGTTTAAATAGGAAATAGCTAAAACTAGTAAAAGCAATTTAACAGTTTTCACGGATCACCATTCGAGACATGCACTAATTATTACATTCAATTTCTCTATATAAACACAATTCTTGTAAGGATTTCAAACTTCAGCCATCAAAAAAAAAAAAAAACCAAACAAAAAAATTTGTTTCTTAAAAGAATATATATATCACAACAATGTCAGCATCAGATTTTGCTATCCTTTGCATCATCATAGTTACTCTCCTTCCTCTACAAGAATGTACGCAATTACTTAGAATCGAACTCTCTTTTACATGGTTTAATTATCATTATCATCACTAATAGTTGTAATTTGTTTGTTTACAGTTGCGAAGGCAAATGAATTTGAAGCGAACAAGATAGGTTCAACAACGTGCTCTCATGCAAAATGTAAAAATGACGAAAAGTGTTATTGCTGTTTCGGAGATCGTAAGAGGTGTTATCGTAATTTATATAGATGTGCAAAATATTGTGTGCGTCAATGAGATGATGGCTAAAGTTACAGACTTACAGGTTTATGTACAGGAAACAAATTCAATTCAACAAAAAAAAAAATTACAATTTTTCTTATCGACTTGATTATATTTGTAGTATATACTGATGGTTTTGTAAAAAAAAAAAAAATAATAATGATAATATCATCGTTGTATTATTTCGAAAAATAGCTGAATAAATTTTAATTTAACAAAATTTCTTGATGATAATTTTGTTTTTGTAAGGTTTAAACAAAAAAGAAATTTTCTTGATAATATTTTGTTTTTGTATAACATTGGAAACTATAGTTCTTTTTGTTTGTCAACAACTTTTCATTCATTTAAAGGAGTAATTTCACAAAAAGTTATCTAACATTTCGAAAACTTAAAGTTTGTACTTTAAAAAAATAAAATATATAAATATAAATTTCTTGTAGTACCATGTATGTGTTCATTAGACTCTTGTTGGATGTATTGCTAAAAAAAATTGATATTTTTTTAATTAGTCATCAAGAAATTGTGATAGATCTTCAACATACATTAAATTTTCCTTGTTCTTTTTACCTCATTGTGTAAGCGATCAAAAATACAAAATATAACTAAATTTAAAATCAATGATGTGAAAAGTAAAGCAAATAACTCCAATTCTTTATTTGTTCTAAATTCACTCTCTACATATCATTTTGTTGATCAATAAATTTCACATTTCAACCAAAAAAAAAAAGCAAAGCAAATAACAAGGAGAAATAGTCGCAATGACTAATTTAAACGTCGATGTTTAATCTAAGACACCAACGAGACCGTCAATCCTTTATTAAAAGAAACGCAGCGGCTTCTTTTTATTTTTCCACCATGTGTTTTGTTTATAATGATGTGTAAAATTTGATCGCCAACTGCTGATGCAGCAACGATAAAAAGAACAAGGCCATTAGCAAATGTCAATATCCAATTGTTGATAGTTTAGTGGTTTAAATTTGGTTTCAAAGATCATTCATATAGATTTTTTTAGCTTTCGAGAAAATTATAATGAAAAGAATATGATACAAAATTACAGTGAAAAGAACATAATACATCAACCCTCGATATTAGAAATTCTGACCCTCGGTTAAAAATGACGTAGGGTATCCAGTAATCGGAGTCCACGATCTATCCCAAATTTTTCTGTAGAAAAACAAATGTCAATAACCCATCTGCATGTATAGACTAAAATTTGAAAATCTATGCATATTTAAAAAAAAAAAAAGAAGTCATCATGATAACTTGATAAATACTTTTAAATGATAAAAGTCCATTCAGTGGGGATAAGACAAAATAAGAAAAGAAGAGAAACGACGAAATCTAAAGAGAAAGAAAAATAAGTGATAAGTCCATTCCAACTCTAAAGAAGACAAGTTAGTATGATCTTTCTTGGTCCATTCCACGAAACTCCCTCGAACCCTCTCTTTATCTCCAAAGCTCACCATTATATATTACCATATTCCTCTTCACTCTTCTTCTCACTTCCACACTTATACATAACATCACTTAAGAGTCAAGATCAATATGGCAACTAACCAAGAAGCTTTAGCCATCGATTTCATAAGCCAACACCTTCTCACAGACTTTGTTTCCATGGAAACCAAAGTTTACAAAGCTGCAGACACATCTTCTTTTACCAATCACGTTCATTCAGAAACAAGCCCTAGAACCATCAACAACCAATCTCCTAAACCGAACTCGACTCTTAACCGGCGTAAACCGCCCTTACCGAATCTATCAGTCCCAAGAACGGTCTCAACGAAGACGGAGAAAGAGGATGAAGAAGAGAAGCATTACAGGGGAGTGAGAAGGAGGCCGTGGGGAAAATACGCGGCCGAGATAAGGGATCCAAACAAAAAAGGTTCTAGAATTTGGCTTGGGACTTACGACACGGCCATAGAAGCTGCAAGAGCTTATGACCAAGCTGCGTTTCAATTACGTGGAAGAAAAGCAATCTTGAATTTCCCTCTAGATGTTAGGGCTACATCGGAAACTTGTCTTGAGGAAGGAGTCGTCGGGTTAGGGAAACGTAAGCGAGTCAAGAGTTCTCCGCCGCAAGAAGAGAGCGAGGCGGTTAGGGTTAAAGTGGGAGAAGAAGAGAATAATACGACGGAGAAGACGGAGGCTGAGGTTGAGGCGGTACCTTTAACGCCGTCAAGTTGGATGGGGTTTTGGGATGTAGGAGCAGGAGATGGGATTTTCAGTATTCCTCCGTTATCTCCGACTTCTCCCAACTACTCCGTTATCTCCGTCACATAAACATCGGAAAAGTCAATGGACGATGGCGTTTTCACTTGCGTCACTCTCTCATTATTTCTTTATTTTTTGTATAATATTAAGAGTAGCGGTAGTGTGCAAATATCAAATAACTAGTTTAGTACCAATCATTTTGTTTGTTCATTTATTTTTTTAGAAGAATATTTGGAAGTTGAAAACCTGGAATTTATATTGTATTTGTTGAAGTTTTTTTTATTAAATTTATTGATTATATAATAATATTTTTAATCATTAGTTTTTTTAAAGTGATATCTAAACTATCTCATCCTCCAAATGGTCAATAGATAACAAAATTGGATAATAAAAATAAATAAATCAGTTAAGACTATCATAGTTCAGTGGCTAAACATTCCAACTGTCATATCTGGTATCCAAAGTTCGATTTTGATTCTCTGGAATGGTATCTCCACATGATATTGTTTGGAGTTTTAGGAAAAGTTTGAATTATGGATTAGGTTTTGTTTCATTGACAAGAAAATAAATAAATGGGAGCTGTAACAGTAATGATTAGTGAAGAAAAAACACAATAATCACTTAATCACGTCTAGACAAAAAGTTAGATTTCAAAATTTCAATAGTAAAACACACCAATCAAAAGATAATGGCGTCTAAGATTATATACAAAGCATCCACAAAAGTATATAATCAATGTTATCTTTAATATTAGTATTATAAAATTAAATGGATTAATTAATATTAAATAATATTAGGAATTTAGGAGTATAATTGTCAACCAAGAAAGCAAGAGGGTAGGGTTTGGTTTCATAAGTGGAGCCCTTAAACGACATTAAGTAGAAACAAATAAATATCAAGTTGCTCCAAATCATAGCCGAGCAAGTAGCTAGCAAGAGAACCCTACAAGTAAAGCAATTTTATGAATTTGTCTCTCCTCTTCGACTGAAAATTATATATTCTACATAATATATTATTGTTTTAATCCAATGTTAAAATGCAAAATATCTGTTGATATTTGTTAGAGTTTGGTGAGTCACTGTGACTACAAAAATCATAATGTCTAGAAAAAAACAAACGCATTAATGACATACAATTTTATTAGAATCTGATATAGTTAATAACAACTTTTAAATTGTGGTTAAATATCTAATTTTACAGTTTTTGCCACCATAGTTCAATTTTTGGAAGATTGTATAATCTTATACGAAATAATTTAAATTATGGATCGGAACTTATCGATGCAATTGTTGGAACAAAGAAATTCATTTTGTTAACAAACTAACTTAGTATTTGAAGCGTGGGTAGCTCAAGGAATTACACTCCAAAAGAATCAAATGGATATTAGTGAAATTAGTCAGCATCAGAGACAAGATCAAGTTGGCACAACTTGGAAGAGTCCTGACAAAATATCTTAAGTTGTCTCCAATAAATGTGAATGGATAAGAATGGGACCCTAGAGTAAAAACCAGAGAGACGGGGAGAGATATTTGTGACACCTCATCCATGGCTGCCAAACACATGTTTAGGATTCCTTTCTTTATATACCCAATATATGATCAAAAGTTTTCTTCAAACATCACTTGCAGGTTTTTCTTCTCCTGTCTTGTCTCCAAAAGATAAATAGCTTAAAAATGGCGACTTTTGAGGAACATATGTTTGAAGACTTGATGATCCCTGATGATTTTATTGAAGACTTTGTCTTTGATGATGCTGCTTTTGTCTCAGGACTCTGGTCTCTAGAATCCTTAGTCCCAGTTCCTAAACTGGAAACTAGTTCACCTGTTCTTGACCCAGATTCCTATGTCCAAGAGTTTCTGCAAATGGAAGCAGAATCATCTTCATCATCAACAACAACAACAACAACATCATCTGAGGTTGAGATTGTCTCAAACCGGAAAAAAACAAAGAGGTTTGAAGAGACGAGACATTACAGAGGCGTGAGAAGGAGGCCGTGGGGGAAATTTGCAGCAGAGATTCGAGATCCAGCAAAGAAAGGATCCAGGATCTGGTTAGGCACTTTTGAGAGTGATATTGATGCTGCAAGAGCTTATGATTATGCAGCTTTTAAGCTCCGGGGAAGAAAAGCTGTGCTCAACTTTCCTTTGGATGCTGGAAAGTATGATGCTCCGGTCAATTCATGCCGGAAGAGAAGGAGAAGCGATGTAACAGAGCCTCAAGGAACAAGTACGAACAACTCATCATCGTCATCAAGCTAATGGGACTAGTAATGTTTGATTAGTATATATAGGTAAGAATAATCCAAGTATGTGAAGCATTATGTATAGAGCCAAAAAATGTTAGATTAGTGTACTGAAAAAACTCTTACAAAATATGTACTAAAAAGTTCCTGTACCAATGGAGCTTCTGTGTTTTCTGTGTACCAAAGGTTCTAGAAACAAAGTTCTTTCTTGTTCGAAAATAGTTTCAAGATTCAGTTTTTCAGAAACTATGCCTCCTGGGAAGGCAAGACATAAGTTCGACAGACTATTTTATTCCTTTATCTAGTTCCGTGGCATAAGTTAGGAAGAGAAAGTATAATCCAATGACACAATTAGTATCTCACTAAACCCATTCCGTACAGCGGCTTTAGTATTAGGTACCACTGAGATATATTGATTAGCTCACATGTCCAGAAAGCAAGAATCAATGAATTGAGTAGATGAACAAGTTGCAGGAGGGACCAGGTTTAAAGAATGTAGCAGCCAGAGTTTTGTCTCATGGTTGGGTACAAGTCAGCAAACATTGTTTAAATATGACAAGAAATTTGATGGACCACACGCAACAGCTACAACTAGGAGAAGAGATGCACAAGTTGCAAAGGGAGCGAAAGAAAAGATATGTATTTACATCTCAATCTAATCGTTAAGATGGATGTTGACTATTATTATTACGAATATAAGTAAACCAAAGAATTCTGATAACCAACCATATAATTAATGATTGTCGATAATATATATATATATTATATGTATGTATATGTCTAGTATCCCCTTGGAACAGCAGATGAATATGAGCTGACCTGTTTCTTAGATAGAAGAGATCTTCATGTCATCAATCTTTTCTTGAGTCTCCACGTCGATCACGTTCTGCAATGCTCCTTCACGAGTCAAGAAACTTGGTTGATTCGTCGATGCAAGGAGTCTAGCCCACATCCTATCCGTTAACTTCACCGTATTGGTCACTTCAGTCACCCGCTGCAGAAGTATAACATATCACACAGTTACACTATCATGATACTAACTTTAAACGTCCTCAATAATAAGTTAGTCTAAGAAGGATTACAGAAATTGGGATGTAAGCATGTCTGCTGTTAACTGGTCCCACAGTGAAACCAGAATACCCAGCCATTGCTCCATGAACTGCACTTTGGGCGAGAAGAGTGCAGTAAACGTTGTCAGATGCGTTACTCGGTATTGCTCTTATCATATACGTCGGGTCTGTTCAACAAGTAAATATCTCAATGAAATGCACCAAAGAGCGTTAACAAGATATAGACAGTTAAGTTGAAGATATACCTATATACTTCATATTTATCGTCATTTTCCGATCATTTGTAAAGTGATCCTGCAAAACTCAATCAAAATGTTTGAGCAAAACATCTAAAAACCGTCGCCTTAACTTTCGAGTGTCAACCAATACCTTAATCTGTTGAGTCAACCATAGACCAACATCAAGTAAGAGTCTATTTCCTGACTCATCTTTAGTTTCAGATGCATGCATGCTTTGAGCTACATAATCCTGTCCAGCTCCTTCGGCTATCACAATAACCACATGCCTGTTCTCTTTGAGTCGTTGTTCAATAAATTCAAAGAGCCCACCCTTTCCCTCAAGAAAAAATGGAGACTCCGGAATCAAGCAACAATCCTGTCGCATTCCAAGCGGCCATTGTTACACCACATAATATAAATTTTGTGATGAAATTTTAGCAATCGAAATAATCTTTTACCACATCACGGTTCGCTAAGGTTGCAATCATGGCAATAAAACCTGCAAAATTTGTACCAGAAGTTAACTTTATATTCACAAAAGAAAGTAGACCACATATGCCAAAGATTTTCTACCGCTGTATCTTCCCATGAGTTTAACAATACCAACTCCATTTTCCACACTCTCGACCTCTACATGAGCAGCATTTATAGCTCGTTGTGCTTCCTCAACAGCAGTATCAAAGCCAAACGATTTGTCAATGACCTAGAACAATGAATGGAGAAGATGTATAAGAAACTTCATGACAGAAATATAGGGCTCGTGGTCGATGATTGCTATTATCAAAAAAATAAAAGACTCAAGTGAAATGCTTACAGCAATATCATTATCAATCGTTTTGGGGATCCCAGAAACAGCCACTTTCAGACCACGCCTCTCGACTTCCTTCACAGAATATTAAGCAAGTATCAATAGACATACTTAATACTAGATACATATAACAATTACTAATATGTGATCATGAACACACTTCGTATATTTTCTCTGCACCCTTTTGCGTCCCATCACCTCCAATAATATACACCTGACAATACCCATCCAAAAGATATTAGTATGGCTCAGTTTCAAGATTAACTAAACTACCTAAAGATCATGGAAACCTGGGAAAAGAATTGACATTACTAGAGTTAGCGACCTGATTAATTCCTCTATCTTGAATATTATCAACAATCTTTGCTGTATCATGTCCTCCTCTCGAGGTTTGAAGAAAAGTGCCACCTCGTTTATGAATATCGTTAACTACTTTAGGCGTCAGGGTCATAGTGTTTTTGGAGTAAAATCCCCTATATCCTCCCTGAATGCCAAGAATGTTATTAACACCATACATATTGTTCAATCCACATACAATTTCCCGTATAACTGTATTGATTCCTGGGCACAATCCCCCACAAGTCACTATGCAAGCTTTAACTTCATCTGATCTGAAGTACACCTGTGAAGCCAGATTCAACGGGGTTCAGTTGCGAACACATCTTGACCAAAGTTTAAGACTTGAAGAAAAAAATCATACTCTTTCTCGAGGGCCTGCTCGCCTAAAGTGTACTCCTCGCTTACTTCCCTTCTGGACTACTATCTGAATATGAAGGTACTTAAGCAAGCAAAGAGCGATAATCGACAAAAAGAAAACAAGAGCTTAAAACAGAAACCATCCGGGGCTTACATTCTGGGCAACCACATCTTCAGAACTGACAAAAGTTCGCCTGCAGAAACAGCACTTACAATGTTATTACAAGTTTACAACCCTCAAAGTCATTATAAGCTTACTTACTTTAAAGTAAACTTACTTAACAATGGCATATGCTTGACTTTCTTTCAATGGATTTGGGTAAGACTGTAATGTCAGAAACAAACATACAAATTAGGGAACACGCGAAATTATATTGTGCACCATAAACAACTTCAATTGTAAACTAAATCACCATTTTTCTTTTATTCCAAGTTGTATAATCCACAAGACAGAAACAGGGGAGATTCAAATACCTGTAAATCAGGGAGAAATTTGGTCAAGTGAGGAACGTCTTCGAGCACAAACCCATCTTCTTCCTCTGATCCCAATCCATCGGAGTACTGAGCTCTGATTAAGCGGTTCTGGTGAGAGATTCGCGGAAAAACTGAAACTTTCTTCAATTTCAAAGCAAGAAGCGGGAAATCTCGACGATGAAGGACGTTGGAAGAAGGGATTAGCAAGGAAAGACTGGGTTTTGTTGACCCAAGAAACGAACTCGAAGCTTCCATTTGTACGGAGAACAAATCCGCAATATGAGGAATTGAGAATCTCTGTGGAATTCAAAGTCGGAGGCTAGAGATCACCAAAAGGAAGTAGGATCACACCAACTGACGCACACTAATCAGAGAGACGGTACAAATGTTCAATTCGGATAAACCGAATCCAAATCTTAACCGAACCTAAAACGAAGGAATATAGTACCATGTCGTTCGTGATAAATGTTATAACACACCTTGCCGTTTTTTTAAACCTGATTTTTTAAATGTTTTTAGTTCGGTAGTTCTTGTTGAACGGAAACCTCAGATTTTAATTTCCCGGGAAAATATACTTATCTAACATTCATTCTTTTCCAGAATCCCTGTTTTCTGGATATCCGACACACCTCTGAGATGAGCTTCTCTGTCGGGATATCGTTTCCTCTACCCATTAAACTACCTGAAGTTTCGTCATCTGTGAGAATCTCTCTCTTTGTTTGATTTCACTTTGCTTTTTTTATTCGTAACGAAATCATGTATTCCAGACAGGAAGCTCAACAGTGTTTCTACCAGCTCAGGTTAAGAAGCCTCGAGAAATCTCCATTTCGTCGGATTCCCAATCATCTTTGACAGTAAACAATGAAAATTGTTATTCGGTTAATTCGTTGATTGATCTTTTACGAGAATCTTCAGATGAAGGGTTTCTAACGAAAACAAAATCGATTCATGGATTTTTAATTAAATCTCAGTTTATGGGGAAGTCCTTGACTGTAATATTGAATCAGATGGTTATCGCCTACTCCAAATGCTCCGACTTTGGTTCTGCTCTTCAGGTGTTCGATGAAATTCCCCATAAGAGTGTTTTCTCCTGGACTGTTTTAATGGTTGGAGCGACGGAGAACGGGTTTTACCGTGATGGGGTTGATTTTTTTGTTGAGATGCTGCGCTGCGATATCTTCCCTGATGAATACGCTCTTTCTGCTGCTATACAGGCATGTATTGGTGTGGATAGCGTTAATGTGGGCGAAATGATTCATGCTCAGGTTATAACCCGGGGATTTTCTTGTCTTCCGTTTGTTAATACATCTTTGCTTAGCATGTATGCTAAGTTAGGGAGGATTGGGGATTCCTCTAAGGTGTTTAATTCCATGAAAATTCGTAATGAAGTTTCATGGAACGCAATGATATCAGGGTTTATGTCAAACGGTCTTTACTCGGATGCATACAATAGTTTCTTGAGAATGCTGGAAAATGAAATTAGACCGAACGTATCGTCTTTTATTAGCGCTTCAAAAGCTATTGGACAGTTGGGAGACGTTGAGAAAGGTAGATGCATTACTCGTATTGTTTTAGAATCTGGTCTGCAGTCAAACATCCACGTGGGAACAGCTTTGATTGATATGTTTGCAAAATGTGGATTTGTAACTGAAGCACGGTCAGTCTTTGAGTCGAATTTCTCTGGATGTGGAGAAAATTTACCGTGGAACGCTATGATATCAGGTTATACGATTTCTGGGCACAGAGAAGAAGCAACGGAAGCAATGCTGTTGTTCCTTAGAATGTGTCAGAATAATATCGAGCGAGATGCATACACATACTGCAGTACATTAAATTTGATTGCTGACACGAGGTCTTTAGAATATGTAAAGCAGGTTCATGGTATGATCTGGAAAAGTGGACGAGAATCCAGTGGTGTGAGTCTCTGCAACGCCTTAATGGATGCATATGCCAAATGTGGGGAACTCGACGTGATGAGGAAGCTTTTTGACACTAAGGAGGAATCAAACCAGATCTCATGGACAACGCTTGTGACAGCTTATTCTCAGTCTTCAGAATGGGAGGAAGCACTAAGCGTTTTCTCTCAGATGAGAGAAATGGGGTTTCAACCGAACCAGATCACATTTTGCAGCGTACTTGCGTCATGTGCTAACCTCTCTTATCTTGACAATGGGCGGCAAGTCCATAGCTTGACATACAAAACTGGTTTTGCTAGAGACAAATGTGTTGAGAGTGTTCTTATCGATATGTACGCAAAATGTGGTAGTGTAAAAGAGGCCATCAAAGTTTTTGAATCTTTGAATGACCCTGATGTCGTTTCATGGACTGCCATGATATCTGGATATGCCCAACATGGAATGGTCAAGGATGCCTTACAGCTCTTTCAAAAGATGGAGCTTTTGCTTCCAAAACCCAATTCTGTTACATTTCTATGCCTTCTGTTTGCTTGCAGCCACGGGGGACTAGTGGACGAAGGCTTGAGGTATTTTCGTATGATGAAGGATAAATATGGGCTGGTCCCTGATATTGAACATTACGCTTGTGTAGTTGATATCCTAGGCCGCATGGGTCGTCTCTTGGAAGCATGGAAATTTATAATGCAGATGCCGATTGAACCTAATGACAAAGTTTGGTTGACATTGCTTGGAGCATGTAGGGTTCATGGGAACATTCAATTGGCAGAGATTGCTGCTCAAAGGGTCATCTCGTATAACCCTGAAGATTCGGCTGCTCTTGTTCTCTTGTCAAACACATATAGAGAAGCTGGAAATATTGAAGGTGAATTGAATGTAAGAAATATCATGAACTCTCAAGCCATGAGAAAAGAAGCTGGTCTGAGCTGGATTTCCATTGGGGGTAAAATCCACAAGTTCTGCTCCGGGGATCAATACCATCCCCAGAAGGATGATATATACAAAACACTGAATGAATTGATGGAGAAAATAAAGAATAAAAAGTGTTGAATCTGTGCTGATAACATAACCACAAGATTATCTTCTCATGATACTTTGCTTGAAACCACAAGGATCTCTTTTAAGAGCAAGAAACAGAGAAGGGAGAATCATGGATATTTCAGGTATATACCTCAAGAATCATATGCTGCACAAACTGTGCAAGGCTATAAGATACAACTTCAAGATCAATATAAATTCAAGAAACTGTATTACTTTCAAGCCATTGAATGATAATCGTGAAGATGATGTTCTACGATTCTTTCGAGGGTCTTCGAGTCTCTTGTTGGCTTGCTTAAGGTATTTTTTTTTTCAGGTTTTTGCCATTCACTATCCTGGAAGTCCTACCTAAGCAAGAGTTGGATCCATCTTCACGTGTTTCTATAGATAATCAGATAACTACTTCTCTGTAGACATCCACAAGGTAGAACTGGTTATATATAATGTATTATCCCTATGAAGACTCTCTGTATAATCCACTCTACGGTGTAGATCAATCTTGTAAAAATTATCTGATAGCTTGAAAGGTTCAACCTTTTTCTCTTGCTATGTCTGTTCCACAAATTAGTCAGTTTGGTAAGGCATCATTTCCTGACCTCTTCAAGTTTCCTCAATACTTGCTTGAAGCTCGGCCTAAGAGAAGGGTTTGGAGAGCAACAAGACATTGCAAGCTGAAAGTACTCGAGGACGCATTCTTCGTTCACACCAATTCTATCTTTCACACCTCTCCTAAGAATCTCAGGATGGTACAAATCCGACAACCTGTTCTGATCAAGGACAGAACCCGTTGAATTCTTGTTTATCAGCTCTTTACCAGAGACTAACTCAAGCATGATCACACCAAAACTGTAAACATCACTCTCCTTGCTTACTTCCTTCATCTTGATCAACTCAGGCGCTTTGTATCCCTCTGCAGCTGAAGCTTCTAGAATCTCTTGCCCAGCCGTGGCATTTAAGAGCAAATGCAAGCCGAAATCAGAGACTCTAGGACTAAAATTTTGGTCTAGAAGTACGTTTTTTGACTTGAGGTTTCCATGAACAATCGGTTTCTGCATTCCTGTGTGGAGATGATCAAGAGCTCTAGCTATTCCCGTGGTAATGCTCAAAATTTTACTCCATTTGTGTGATTCTGCATCTCCACCTGCCAAAACTATGCTCTGTTTTTCAGACGACGTATTGTGTATTGAACTAGAAGAAAAAACTATGTAAAGTATTTGCTGATATTGATGTTCTGAAGATTTAAAGAAACGAGATCTATAAAGTTTTTGTCTTTCATAGTGAACATAAGAAGTGGGAAGTGACAAAAAAAGTAGTTACCGACAAAAGATAGAATCAATCATGGTGATGCTAGAGCTCACCAAACAAAAAAAAACCCAATATTTTAGTCAGAAAAACAGTACAAATAACATGTTATTGTTCATGAAAATGAAAAGATAAGACAATTTTCATATGGATCGACTATAGTCACCATATGATTAGATCTGACGAAGAAATCTTCGATCTTGATTCTGGAATACAGTATGCATTAATGTAAACATATACTATTATTATATTCGTACGGTAAGTTTTCTTAGATGCATTAAAAACTTCCAAACCATTTTCCCAAGAAAACGAGAACTCAAGACTCTGTTTGTTTCCCAGAAAACAAACAATAAAAATCAACAAGATTCCACGAGATAAGAGAACCTAGAAACGAAGATAGCGACGAAGCTAATCCAGACAGCTAAAAAGTTATATTCGTTTTTGCCCAAAACTAAAAAGTTTGTTCCTTTAATCTTTTCCAAAAAACAAAAGAGTAAAAAACAGAGAAACTTACATTTGATGAACTCGGAAAGATTCCCAGAACCAAAGAAGGGATGAATCATAAGCTTCTCTCCTCTATTCCCAACATAAAATCCTAACAGAGGAACTAAATTATCATGTCGAACTAATCCAAGCGACTCAATGACGCCATTAAACTCCTTAGAATCTGATCTCACTGCACACAAAGGTCGAAGAAACCTAAGAACCTTAACTTTGCCACTTCGCTGCAACGACGCTTTGTATAATGTGCCATAGCTTGATTTTCCGATGACTTCTCCGGGAGCTTCGAGGATGTCGCAGATCGTTAGATCTTCTCCACCGTGGAAGATGACAAGCTCTTCCTCTGTTTCGGATTCGATGTCGGAAAATTCTTGTTTATCGTAAGGAGATTCGACATCATATTGAGCTTCATCACTCTCTGTTTTTGGTCTTTTGCAGAAGATGAAGATCATAATGATGATGATCAAGAATGTTGTTGGTAGAGATACTGCAAGTATCAGTTTTACCAATTGAGCTTTTCTCATCTCTCATAGAAAACTTTCTGCTTTCGAGATATTCTTTTGTGGGCAAAGAAATTATGATTTGGGTATCAAGTTAGAGTTATAAAGCTCGAATCTTTTACATGTTAGAACAAAAAGGAAAAAGATAAAAGTCAGAAAAAAATGAAAACTTTTTTTGTTCACTATAGTGAAACAGAGAGATATAGCTGGAGATTGATGAATGAATTATGTATATACCAAGTTCATATAAATATATATATATATATATATATGTATATATATGTATATAGATCTGAAACATGTTTTAGTTGTATTAATGTGGACTTGTTGGTATTAATTGAAAATGTGTTTTATTCTCCTCCCAAGTTCTCAACTAATTACATGTTTATAACCTACTGGTATAGATCCAATTGTATAGGTCAATTTATTGGAAGGACTATTATAACTTTTATCATGTCACTAAATCATAATTAGATTTTGCCATTTTGGTTATTGAACCTTTTGAACAAGTTATTCTAAATTTGTTTCGAATTTTGGTACGAAATCGTTGGCTACATAAATGTTTGGTTATTCAAAATGCTTCTTGATGTAATTTCTTTTGAATACTGCCTAACTCTTTATTATTTCACATTTATGGAAAGCTTTTTTCTTTCTCTCTTTAAGTGATTCAATTAATACATGAACATAATAGGAATATTTAAACTTTATAATTAAATGTATCACGTTTATAGTAAACAAAAATTTGCCAAAAAAAGTTTAGTGTAGTGTCCATTTTTGTAGAATTTGAGATTTATGAGTCATTTTATTAATTGAGCATTAAAAATAGCATAATGCTCTCTAAATGCTTCATAAGTCTATGCTCTTAAATAAAACTTTTCTTAAGCATGAAACATTAATAACCATTAAAATACTATTTTACCCTTATTATAAATATGATTAATATTCTGTAAATAATATCAAAACAATTTATAATGTCTAATTTTTTAATTTTAATAATAAATGCTTACTATTATTCTAATCACATATCATAAACTAGTTTATAGCATTTGTTATGTTTATGCTTTATAACATAAGGTGTATGCTCTTGCTCAATGCCTATGTTTTACTAATTTTACCAATCAAGCCTTGATAGGAGTTCACTAGGAGTTCACCCTATAGTGTCGGACTAGATAAAATCTTAAATAATATAATGAGAAAACTATATATTTCTCACATCCAATGGTCCCTTTGTAGCCCCACCAATCACCATACCATGCATTTGGCAGATTCAAAGGTGTTGTGAGGGGACCTTCATGTCACTCGCTTTTCAACAATCACAACTCAATTTGCAATTTTTGTTTAGGAACAATTTTTAGAAATTTTATTACTTTATTTTATTTTATTACATAGATACACATTCAACAAATTATGTTTCAAAATTTACACTGAAATACAATATATATTTTTTTCCACAATTGAATTGACAAGATCCGATGCATAGCATAATCACAAACTCTCTCTAAAAGCTCAAACAATATTATGTGAGGATTATGTAATTTCGTAAAATCGAACTCTTAATGCCAAAGTATATCTATAAAAAAATCATACAATGATATTTATTATGAAATGGTTAAAGTATTAATTTTATGATTTAGTATTTGTCTTTGGTATCTTATAATATA
Source organism: Lepidium campestre (assembly GCA_009757365.2). Taxonomy (NCBI): domain Eukaryota; kingdom Viridiplantae; phylum Streptophyta; class Magnoliopsida; order Brassicales; family Brassicaceae; genus Lepidium; species Lepidium campestre. The sequence continues at coordinate 282,032 of WJSH01000749.1, read as the reverse complement.
TAGAACCCACACCATATAAATGGCCTAGGTGTCAGATAACTTAGTTAACAACTATATTCAACAAAATCCAGTTTGACAAAACAAAACATATGAATTCATTATTCTAAACATAACAATTTTTAATTGAATCTTTATTCACTCTAGGACCAATAGATGTTACACATACAGACCAAAATACTAAGAGATTGGGTATCTTTGTATTTGAGTGTAACTTACACTGTTATGTGTTCTTGCATTTACTCAATCAAAACCTATATACAAAATAAATTAAAAATAATACAAGGTGCATTTTACATTCAAAACGTGTGTGTATGTGTGCACAAGACTAGTGTGGGAAAAAAAAAATCACAAGAATGCATGTTAATTGACGAATTCGTCCAATCAATTTTATATATATATAAGAACTTCAACTATTTTATTTATTTAAGTAATTGTGATCTCCAATCCTTAATTGCAGAAAGCAAAGAATGATTAGGAAGAAGAGAATGATTAGGGAAGGGTAAATCCGTCATTGGAGATTTATGATTCTTCTGAAGCCATTCTTGAATTGCTCTCTTCTCGTAAGTATATCCATCAGCAGCAACGCATGGATTCTCCATCACATCCTAATTTCATCAATGAAACCTTAATTAATATCCAAACAACATTACGATGAAGTTCTAACTTTTAGATTTGATAATCATTACCTTAGTGATTGGACAGTAGAAATGGCTTGGAGTGTTATGGCGATTGTCGATTAGGTTTTCAGCAAACATGTTTCTTGCACTACAAGCAAGATCTTTTAACCGTTCAAGAACTGGTAGAATTTCTTTACCTAAATCGGGACGATCATGCTTTCTCATCTCTGCACATCTAAGTCCTATCATAACCATCTCTTTCGCTTCTTTAACCGGCCAATCTCCAGCAGTCTTATCTAAGATCTCTGTAAATTTCCCGGTTTTATCTCTCAACGCTTTCTCCAACGTATGAGCCAAACCCATTGCGGATCTGGCAGTGACTAGCTGAAGAAGTATGATTCCAAACGCATAGATATCAGATTCCGGAGTGACCACTCCGGTTCTTTGATATTCCGGATCGATGTAGAAGAACGTGCCGACCGGACCGGTTTCGTTAAAAACCGTTGAGGCATGAGAAGGATCAAGATTAACCATTTTGGAGAGGCCTACGTCTCCGATTTTACTCACATTGTTCTTGCCTAGGAGTATATTGGCCGGTTTAAGATCACGGTGGACAATTGGTCTTGGTTCGTTTGTGTGGAGAAAATAGAGAGCCGAAGCGATCTCCCAAGCGATCCGGAACCGCTCAAACCACCGTAAGGGAGATTGAGGTGCACCAGTGTTTGGTTGGTGTTTCATGAGTCTTTCCTCGAGGCTTCCGTTGTGCATATACTCGTAGATTAAGCTGCCTCGTTCAGGACACGCTCCTAGGAGGAGAAGCAAGTGTGGATGACGAATCTTGCTGAGAATCTCAAGCTGAAAGAGTATCAAGGCAATAAGGTATCGGTTTAGAAGGATTGTAAATTTTGCTTCATGGTAAAAAGTAAAAAGATGTTTCCTTTACCTCTTGATTAAACTGTTTGGTTAAGCTACTTTTGTCTGAATGAAGAACCTTTACAGCTACTGTCGTGTGGTGCAAGATACACCGATACACGCTTCCATAACCGCCTATTCCGATCTTAAGTTCATCAGAGAAAGATGACGTGGCCTCAACGATTTCTTCCCAGTCAAATTTCATGTATTGTTGGCGTTGAAGTGGTCCACCTTCGAGTGCATCCTCTAGCCTCTGCTTCTCTTTTCTAACCTCTTCCGCTATTGCTTCCGCCTCAAGTCTCTCTTCAGTTTCTCTTTCAACGCATTCTCTCACGAGCTCAGCTTCGTTTTTCGCATCCTCTTGTCTCTCCCTCTCCATTTCCACCACTTCTTCCGCTTCTTCTTCTCTTATTGTTAAGTTCTTGAACCTTATAGCTTCCTCTGACCGCCGCTGGTTCAAATCTTGCATCTGTTTATGCAAAACACCAGAGACCACAAATCATATTCCATATCGAAAAGAAAGAAAATAACTTTCTAAAACGCCCAAAACAAACATGTACCTTTTTAGAAGCATCCAGGACCTCACTTTGAGCAACTGCATACATTCCTTTAATGTGACGGAGTTCAATCTTCAGCTTCTCTAGCTCAAAGTCTTTATTCATCTGTATGTTCAAGAATCAAACATATTAAAAACTATATGAATATATTCACTCGTTGTCACTTGGTTTTGAAACTAAATGAAAACCTGACTACTAGATGAAGTAGGGTCGCTGTAGCCACTTGAGCTTGAAACCTCGTCCGTTTGAGTGCTTCTCCAGCTGTGGATATCGCTCCCTCCATACCCAATTCCTGAGCTAGTTGTTCTGTAAAGGCCCTTCTGGTTCAGTATCTTTGATTCATCCACATCTAGAGATGCGGCTCTGTTATGATGATGAGGATCATTGATCTGTTTCCCAATATTTGATCCAACCTTATGGTTCACGGTTGAAAGCGCTTGGATTCTTTGGAAGAGTAAAGGTGTAGATGAGAATTGATGACTCGATGTCGAACTTGCTGACCCTAAAATGTCAAACAACAACAACAAAATTAAACCAAACAGGCAAACACTGTTTTGTGTCTTACGTACAGAATAAGTCTATACCTGAATGGCTATCAGAAGAGAATCTGCTTTCACTTCTTCCATCTGCAATGCTCGTTTCAATGTCTATATCAGATTTACGAACATTAAGAAGCTTTCCTTTAGAGATAACATGAACCGTGCAAAATCTCGGTGTAACATCTGAAATCCTTGAAGACAAGTTGTTCCTCTTTAACTTCCTGCAAATGAAAAAAGTAGATTTATAAAGAATCTGATAAAACAGAAAACTCAGAGAAACCTAGAAGTTAAGAGATTGTGTTGTGGATATTACCATGAGAAGATGATAGAAGAAGAAGCTCCAATAACTAGCTCACTGATTCCATGATCTTGAACGGCTTTAGAGATTGCATCAGCTACATCGTCTGATTCAAGCACCATTATATCCAATTGAACCTTTCACATTTCAAAAAGGTTCAGATGAAACAACAAATCAAATCCACTTTGGAAATAATCACAGTGTCTTAAACATATACCTACCTCTCTATGAACAAACATGTCTCTGCTTGGAAGAAGCATCTCTCTGGTTTTTCTATCAACATCTTTCTTATAAACAGTTGTCGTCAAATCTTGTCTTGTGCTAGAAACCGTATTCGAATCTCCTATTATTACCCAACAAAATCAGATCGAACTTCAAACTTAAAATTCCTAAAGATTGTATCTTTTGTAAAGACTATATATTTATAAAGATTGCATCTTTTGTAATGGACTTTACTTGGTAGAACATGTAAGAGCTTGAAGACAACATGTTCTTTAGAAGCGAATTGTTGAAGTGCCCATCGAACAACGCCTTTGGTTTTGCTATTGTTCCCTTTGATTGCAACCGCTACGATTAAAGCTCCGTCTCCCATTTCTCGATTTTCAACGGCTAAGATCTGATAATCATCATCAGAGATCATTTCAAGGTTTGTTGAAATTAAAGAACCCAGAAAAATGAACAGAAAGTTGAAGATACCTGATGATTATGACTTCAGAAGTTCAATCTTTTGTTTCCTTAACCTTGTCGTTGCAGATGATTTAACAGCTTAAAGAGACAAACGAAGAAAATAGAAGAGAAAGTCATGAATTGGTCTGTTCTTTATAATAATTAATGTAGTTACAGAGACATTTTCTGCAAAAAACAAATTATATTTTATATTAAGAATAGATAAAATATGGAAATTCTCGTTTATTCATTAACGACTAAGATTATCAAGATTTTAAGGTTTGTTTAGTTAAAAATAAATTTTTAAAAAAAAACGAGTAAGGGTATAACTATAAGCAATGTTTACAGATAAGATTCGAAGATACCTTAATAAATTTGACTTCAAAGCTTCAAGAATTTCCCAGAAACTCGAAAATGGAGAGAGAGGGGAGGAAAAAAGAAGACAACGAATCAAATTGGAGTGAGTGAAATGGTCTTCAGATTAAATTAATGGAGTTATACAGAAAGTAATGAGCACGAGAATTGAACTCTGAATGTCTATATATTAATTATAAAACCAAAGATTCAAAAAGAGTAATGATTAGAAAGAAACAAAAATGAGAATTGAAATGTCAAAAATGTCTAGAAGACTTATCCTTAGTAATGTTAATGTGTGAATACGTAATCTATTTTCCGGTAGTTTCACAAGATTGTGAGAAACGTGATGACGTTGAAAGTCAGAACAACTTGGCTTTTGTCGGACTACCATTTTTTTTCCTTATTTCAGTTTGGTTGACTTTTCAATTTGTCTGGTTGCTCCTATTGAATATTAGGTTTCATTTCTTAGAAAATTTCGCTTTCGCTTTTTCTTTTTGTTTTTCTTGTTCAACTACTCTATATTTTTTTAATATTGTGATTTGGGAATGCTAATTCTTTTTTAATATTATGAAATGAAAGAGATATTTTACTCGATAACAAATTATAAAATATTTTAGATAGAAAGTCCTATAATTAAAAACCCAAAAAAAATACTAGTTTTTCTTTCTTTCTTTCTTTTTTGTCAAACGACAACTAGTTTTTCAACTTTACATATTTCTAATTATCTTTTGTGAATCTTTTTTATTGTGACATGAAAGAAGAGATTTTCGAATGACTTTATACTTCTAAATGTTTGACTAGTTGAATTAAGTAATCATGATAGGTACCAAATAGTTTTTCCAATTTTCTATAAATTCTTCTCAATAATCATTCATTAATTTGAGTGTGATTAGCATTAGAAGAACTATTAATACAAAAACTTAACTCTTAGAGCTCTAAGCGTCCACACTTCCCAAAAAACTTTTCGTATGTATCTCCTGCAACAACACAAGACGCCTTGTGGTTGTGGTTTAAACACTACACAGATCAACCTTTTCATCATTTGAATACTCCAAACGTTTCATAGTTATGCATAAACACAAATTATGAAACTCAGGTACGGATGCTTACTACTTTGACCATTCACATTCAACTTGGATAAGTGAATGGATGTCAGATAAGTCAAACGTCACATATAATCTACTTATGATAAGAGGAATCAAATGACGTGACACGCCTAATCTAGTGAAAATATGGCAATGCCGATGTAGACTTGACACTCATTTGTCCAAATTCGTCTCTTCATTGCCAACAACCGATCACTCTTACATGGGTTAGGTAAACTCTAAAATACTATTAAATTATGTTATCAAACTGTTAAGATTTTGAACAATTTTACGTGGGGCAATGTCAGTCTTTAGAGTTGAATTCGATTAGAAAAGATCGTAGACGTGACATTTAACCATTTGACTAAAAGCATTATCCTAAATACATTAGTTTTTTTTGGGTCAACAATTAGATCAACAATGTAAGAACCATAGTTTAAACCTATTTAAACCTTCCCTAAACCCCAAACAACTGATATGTGAGGATTATACGATTTTCAAAAATCGAACTCTTGATACCAAAGACAACAACAAATATATCTTAACTACTAGATTATGATAGTCTGAGTCCTAAATACATTAGTTTAAGAAAATCATATAAACATAGGTATTATAAATTATTTTGGACTTCAATGTAGAAATTTTACAACTATAAAAAAAGATCACACAACATTAAATATAATGAAAAAAGAGGTTGCAATATATTTCAATTGGATTACTTGTGGATGTAATTAAAGCCGGGTCCAAGATCTAAACACAGTATTAAAGTAAACATGTGTACTTTGAGCATTTATTATGTGCAATAAATGACTTGTGTAGTGGACATTTAATGCTGTACAAAATAATTGGTGATGCTTGCCTCAGATATAAGATGCCCATATTACCTAGAGAAAAACATAAATTATGCTTTTGATTATTACATTTTTGACTTCATCATTGACTATATATGTCCAATTCTTGGCCTTAACTTAATTAGTGAAAATTTACTGTTTGACGTTTAGTTCTAATTCTATGTTATGGAATATTGAAGGTCCAATATCAACGGTGATCTGTCTACTTTAACTCCGATCGGACTCGAACAAGTTTACTTAATGGTTGGACTGGACCGAACATTATGTTCATTGGGCTTCTTCGTTTTTTTTTTTGGTTTTCAATGTCAGAAAACTCTGACCAGCGACCGTACAATTTGGTTGATTTTTAGGTGTCTGCATGATTATCAATAGCCATCAGCGATTGATTGGTCGTAAGTCGTAACGAAGAAATACGAAAGTTTTTACTTGCTGACTGATTCAACGACACGTGAATCTGAAAATTAGTCATAATAGCTACAATGTTGTCGTATGTCTGCAAATTGCCAGCAACTACGAAACAAACGCTCTTGTTTTATGCATAAAAAAGAAACTAGAGTTCCAGTTTTACCAACAAAGATTAGAAACCGAAACCAAATACTTAAACGCAAGAAGATTACTAAAATAAAACAAATGTCTCTCTCTTTCTTGATTGTTGTAATCTTGCATATTCTCACACAAAAGATAAATCCTCGGAACAGAGACAAAGGAAGAACAGAGAGAAACACACACACAAAAAATCAAGAGTAAAAACACATTGAAAAAATGGATTGTACTTATTGTGGAATCTCTTTCTCACTATTGTTTATCAGATTTCCACTCTGTGATTGCTGCGTATAGAGTGTAATTAGCAAGAAGGTTCTTGTTAGGCAATGGAAGGTTCGTCACTGGTGACGTATCATTCTCGCTCAGCCATTCCTCTATAGCTTCTCGATCGTACGTGTACCCATCCGCAGCCACGCACGGCTCGTTCATCACTCCCTGTTAGCAATACCAAAGAAATTAGGTCAAAAAAGAGAAGAAAAAAGGTATCTTGATCCACAAGTAAAAAATCATGGTTTTAGGGTTTTGTTAAACCTTGAGAAGTGGACAAATGAAGTGAGCTGGAGGACCAGATGGAGTTCTTGAGAGCAAGTTTTTAGCTTTGTCTACGACTTTTCTAAGCCGTTCCAAAGCTGGGATGATCTGATCTTTAAGATCCGGTCTGTCTCTGCGTCTCAGTTCTGTACAACAGAGTCCTAAAGCAGCTAACTCACGAGTTTCACTAAGAGGCCAAGACCCAGCTTTCATATCCAACATTGACATAAACTCAGCATCGTCTCCGATAGCTTCTTCCATAATATGAGTAATTGCTATCGCAGGTTTTGCGGTTATCAGCTGCAAAATCACAACTCCTAGAGAATACACATCTGATTTAGGTGAGATAATCCCGGTTCGCTGATACTCAGGGTCAATGTAACAGAGGGTTCCCACAGGACTAGTCTTCTTGAAGACGGTTAGTTTAGAAGAAGCTTCGTCTTGGTTAACTATTGTTGAAAGACCGACATCTCCGAGTTTGCTGACGAAGTTGTGGTCAAGCAGGATGTTTCCTGGTTTGAGGTCGCGGTGAATGATGGGTCTAGGCTTGGATTTATGGAGGAAGACGAGCGCTGAAGCGACTTCTAAAGCGATCCTGAAGCGATCGTACCAAGGGATTGGAGGTGTGTTGTTGACAAGCATCAACCGGTCATCTAAGCTTCCGTTGTCCATGTACTCGTATACAAGGCAGCCTCGTTCGGGACATGCCCCAAGGAGGAGGACTAGGTGAGGATGTCGGATTTTGCTCAAGATCTCAAGCTGTCAAAACAGAGATACGAAACATTTAGACTCTCATTAGTAAACTAGCAGAATGGTGTAAGTCCTAAGATTTTGGCCATGAATCTTGTAAAATGATGGACTCACTCACTACATATAACTCAAGATTTGTAATCGCTTAAAACTTTCGGAATCACGGAAACATATCACATTTCAACGATTGGGCGGCTTACTAATCCAAAACATCCATACGATAAAGCTATGTTTGGTACGGATTTTCTAACCTCTTGGTCAAACTGTTTAGAGAGTTGAGTTTCTCCTGCGTGAAGGACCTTGACAGCGCCAGTCGTGTGATGCAAGTTACATTTGTAGACGGTTCCATAGGCTCCGATTCCAATCTTGAGATCTTCCGAGAAATCAGAAGTCGCGGCTGCAATTTCTTCCCAGCTGTAACGTTGGTATTGGAGACCGGGAGAGACAAGAGAAGCCGTAAGCTTATCTTTCTCTTTTGCGTCGCGCTCTGCTTTGATCTCTGCTTCTCTTCTGTGTAAAGCCTCTTTCATCATGAGTTCTTTAACCTTCTCTGCTTCTTTCATTGTCTCTTCATACCTTTGTTTCTCCTTTAAAGCTGTCTCTTTCGCTAGGTCTTCCTTTTCCTTCAGCTCCACAAGCTTCTCAGATTCCTGGAATCGCCGCTGGTTTAGCTTATCTAGCTGCAACCAAAACAAACAAAAAACACAGAATGTTAACACAAAACAGAATACGTCATGGTCTATGCTATTCAAGCACTTAATTAAAACCTTTTTCGAGGCATCGACAGTCTCGGTTTGAGCCATGGCGTACATATCCTGAACATGTTTCAGCTCGGCTCTCAGCTTCTCTATCTCAAAGTTCAGATTCACCTACACAACAAGATACCATTTCAGATCCTAACCAAAACATGTTCTGTTTCTCTAGAAAGACAAAATCAAGAATCAAGACGATTAATTTACCTGATTATCAGTCACGGAATGGACACTAAGTAGTCCATCAGACATGTTAGAAGCTTGATTAGAGACAAAAGAATAATTCTCAGGAACCACAGCACCCCAATCCATATTGACTAGGTCGTGGTTATTGCTCGAAGACGAGCTCATATGTTCTCTCCTATCCTCGTGATCTCTCCATTTAGAAGCCCAGCTCATGGCGTGATACGCTTCAGTTCCCATTGGAAACGAGGCACTAAAGCTCTCATCCTTATTATTGATCCCTTCATGACCGCTGTGTACAATCTCCATCCCTCTCCCTGTAGATACTTCCTCTTGGTCGGTCTCGCTAGAACTCGTATCCATTTGAACGACCGCACTGCTGCTCGTAGAATGTTTTGGAGCAGGAGGAAAATGAGAAACATGGGAATGCGCTTCCGAAACAAACGAGAGAAAGTCTTGGTACTCTGCGTTTCAAGTTTTATGCAATTCAGAGAACTGACATTTTTATAGACTCAATAAAAATGTTAAAGATTTACCAGAAGGAAGTTTAGGACTATCAGTAGAGCCACTCGTGGAACTGCTTCTCTCGATTTTCTCGAATCTTATGCTTCCAGTAGACTCTGATTCAGAAGGACGCACAGAAGCTAGTTTACCCTTTGAGACCACATAGACTGTACAGAATCTTGGGACAGCAGTCGCAATTATAGAAGACATATCGATCTTTCTCGAGAAGAATCCACGAAGAGACATTCCTATTACCAGTTTGTTAACATCAGTTCTAGAAATCTCTTCCGCTATTGCAGATGCAGGCTCATGTGATTCCAGTGTCAGAACTTCTACTCGGACCTTTTTGAAAAACAACAACAAAAACAGATTTTGAGAAAGCAGAGGAAATAAAAACCTAATTTTTGAGACAGAATAGAACCTTTCTCCTTTCGAACATTTTCTTGTATGGGCGAAGCATCTCATTTGAATTCCAATCCACTTCTTGTTTATAAGCTGATACAACATCGTCTCTAAGCTCTGCTACCGATATAGCATTCCCCACTGAAATCAAACCGTACTCAAAATAAGAAAGACTCAATCTTTGAACACAAAAACAACAGATTCTGAATCTTTTAGTCAAAAACTTACTTGGAGTAGGGATATACATGACAGGTTGACGAACATAGAGCAATTTAAAATCCGTGAAGCCTTCTGGTATGAACTTCTCAAGAGCCCAAAAAACAACGTATTTGCTTTTCTTCTTCCCGTTAATGGCTACAGCAACAACTTGTGGTGGTGGTGGAGGTAGCGATAGATGTTCGCTTAACGCTCTTGCTACTTTTTTCTCTTCCATTGTTTTACCTGAAATTTACCTGAAACTTGAAAGACAATGTGCTTCAAACTCTTGCAAGAAGGCAAAACATAAATTTGCAGAATTAAGGACAACTTGAGAACAGAATTTTACCCTGTTAGTTCTGATGAAGCAGACAACAAAAGAAGAAGAAGAACCTTAAGTTTGGTTATCTTAGGACATTTTCTTAAGAGGAAAGAATTAAGAGAGAGATAAAGAGAAGGATTAAGGCCACAAGCAAGCACGTTGTTGCTGCCACAATCCAATTTATACTGTTATTATTGTCAGCTCACTAAATTATAATTTTTTTAGAGAATTATACAGACTTTTCTTTGTTAGAATTTAGTTTTGAAAAATAGTTTACCATATACAATTCGTCGTTAAAGGATCTACGTTGGTATATCCCTCAGGGAGGTAATTTTATTTTATAATAAATAAAGTCAAAACATATAAACTACTCACAATGTAATTTTTTATCAAACAAAATGTCTTATCTGATGTAAAGAAGAACAAAAGAACAACAATATGTCTTCATGTCCGAAGAAACAAAATATGAAACCACTAAATTACATCTGAAAACAAAAACATAGTTTTTCAAGATAAATTATATATAATTATTATTACTGTTAACATATTATCTTCAAAATTAGAATCCAATAATCTATTATTTGACTCTTTGTGAGCATGGACATACGTATTAAGCTTAAATTTATAAGATGTTTAGTTGGGTGCATGACATTCTCATCCTTCGTCGTTTTTCTTATAAAAATTATTTTCTTACTAAACAATATGGAGAATAATATTCATTTATTATTTTTTAACAATTAAAAAAATATATGTAACAACAAGATATAGAATCGTAGAGGATATACTGGAATTCTCCTATTTTGTGCTCGAGTTTTCACCAATGAAAAATATTGTATTTAATTAAGAAATTTGCAAAGTCAACTATATTACTATGTTTTTTTGTTCAGTGAGAAAATTTAAAAGAAAAATCGTAGTACTTTGTTTGTCTGATCAATTCAGACAAATGAGAAAAACTAAATTGGCTAAACGGGAACAGGAACAGAGGTTTTATACATTATAGTATTTAGGTATGGGCACATACTAGATATTCGAGAATTTTGTGATATTCGGATCCGGATTTGGATCTGACGGATCCGTGTTTTTATTACCCGGATCCGGATCCGAACACTACGGATATCCGAAACTCAATATTCGCGGATATTTAGATCCGGATCCACGGATATCCGGATCCGATCCATTATTACATTACATATTTTTTCCGTAAAAAATAATATCATATTTGTAATATAAAGATTGTAAGAAAAATAAATATGTAGATTTATTATATTAAAAATTATAAATAATTAATAAATTTACTAAAAATATCAAATATATTAATTTTTCTATAATTTAAATTAAAATATTATTAAAAATTTAAAATAATAAAAGTTTTTATGTTAAATTCTAACATTTTCATTATTTAAAAATTTAAAATGAATCTACACATTAACTTATTTAAAATAATTTAATAGAAATAATACATAATATAAAAGATTATACACTAAATATAATAAATCGGATCGGATCCAGATATCTGGATATGAAAATTTTTATTACCCAAATCCAGATCCGTACATGCGGATCCGTAATTTTTATTATTCGAATCCAGATCTGTACATCTCGGATACCCAAAATTTTAAGACGGATCGAAACGGATCACAAATCGAATTTTAGATCTCGGATAATATGCCAACCTTAATAGTATTATACTAAAAACAAAAGAATATTTCAGAATACTACAAACTAGCTTGCCATTCCGTATTTCCCGACATGAACTTCGTGTCGTTTCATTATCCACAAACTACAAACACTTTTAGAAACGTTATGACACATAAGGCCATAACCAAATGTCAAGAGGCTCTTTAATCAAAATAAATCAATAAGACTAGTAGTAGAGACTAGAGATAATGACTGTTATGGAAGAACTGTGAAGACTTGAACATCGTCCATGTCAGGGTTCTTGACTGAGTACTGAAATGTCCAGCCATGGCAAGCTCCAGCGTGAGACCCGTTCTTGTCAACAGCCACAACAGCTCCCACGAACTCTGGAAAGTTCCTAGCTATTCTGGAGATTGCGTCTTTAACTGCTTCTTCTGGTTTCATTCCTTGTCTCATGCTCTCCACAACTTGGTAACTGAAACCTCAAAGAGAAACACTAGCATTAACACTCGAGAAATACCAAAGAAAGGGAAACAAAAACATGATAAATAAGGAAGTAAGATTGTGAAAATGTGAAAATTACCAAGGAAGGAAGCGCATCATGATGTCGCCATCTCCAGTTGCCCCACATCCACCTACTTCATCATCAGCGTAGGCTGATGAGCCGGTGATTGGTCCATCACCCACCCTGTGTTTCACAATAAAGCATCTTTACATGAAATAAGGATTGATAACGCATGAAACCCACTTTGAACATATCATCACACATTTCGAATAATCAAGAAGCAAATGAGATATATATAGAATTGCTTTATGTCAGAGACAATGCTTGGTTTTTAACGGTATTACCTTCCAGGAATCTTGAATGTGGCTCCATTGGTTGATGTCCCAACAGCTATATGCCCCATCTATTGAAAGACTATACTCAGTTTCTCTCGTCATGGGGCAACAGAAAAAAAATGATGTATAGAGAAGATAAATGAAACTTCTGTTACTTTGTCAATGACAGCCATGGATATGGTATCGTGATTGTAAGGACCAATAAGAGGAGGTCTATACTCAATCGCCCCCATCTCACAAGATTCAGTACTTTTGTCTCCTCTGAAAACATTCATACCACCATTGTTTGGCCTGTAAGGTCCACAGTCAATTTCAGGAACTACATTCTTCCTGAAATTGGGTTGACATCGATTCTCTTTCCAGTCAGACCACTTCTTTATGGATTCAGGGGAGCTTAAGTTCGTGGGTCCAGGAAGTCCCATGGAGATTGCAAATGCTGATGCTCCTTCTCCCGCGAGCAACGTGTGTTGAGAGTATTTCATTACCAGCCTTGCAGCTCTTATACCGTCTTTAACATACCGCATTGCAGCAACAGCTCCAACTTCCATAGTCACCTAAGAATGTCCTTAGAATATAACCCCCAAAAAAATACTTAAAAAGAGTCATTCTTCAAGATCTTAATGCAAATCAGACTTATATAACCGGAATCCCAATGATATATTACCCCATCCATGACTAAAGCATCAATCATGGTCTCACCGTTCTCATCTGGACTTCCTCCAGGTCCCACTGTCAATACCAACAAAGAAAATTTTCAGTTTCAGAAAGTCACATTAGAGAAGTGAAATTCAAAGGATAGCCCACCTGTACCGTCACATCGAAGTTCCTCACAAGCAGAACAACCTTCCACAACAGCTTCTACTGCAGAGCTTCCATTATCAACTGCTTTCCAAGCTGCTCTAACAGCCTCAAGGAAAGGCCAAGTACTCACCACTACTGGATACTTATCAGATTTCACCAAATCCACTTCTGCTACCTGAAACCAACCCATTCATACATAAAGCCAGTTTCTGCTATGAGAATTTCCAAGTCCCTAAAGCAACGGATTCCTTTTTATTGATTTTGGGCATAGAATGAAACTTCAATCAGTACCCAGTAAAAATTCAATCGAAGTATATCCAACTCCAAGCAACCAAAACCAACAGTTAAGGATTATATCGACGAAGAAGTAGAAACCCGAAACGCTCTTTATCAAAAACTTGTTCAAAGATACGAGATTTCTCTCCCAGTTTCACTTGACTTGCGATTTGCAGAGAAGAATAAAAAATTTAATAAAAAGCTCTTACCGTCAATAAAGGCAGAAATAGAAGACAAGTAGAGATCAAAATAGAAAGATCGCTTCTCGCCATGGTTGGTGAGCTTAAGAAGCAACAAAATACAGTCTTTGCTCTCTGGACTTGAAGGTCAATTGACAAATTGGTCTGCTCATGAGTCAATACGATTAGGTTCCATTTCAATTAACCTGTTTTGGTAAAGGAAAATATCAATAGATAACTCAGCGGTTATTTGATTAGAGCTTTTAGCGGCAAAGTCACGTCCAGTGAGCGTTTTACATGGTAAGGAAACAATACGAAGTACGAACCTTGCGTTCTCATAAGAAAATTTTATCTTTTTAATCATCAGTTTCTAAATGTAAGTCTAAATTTTGTTACACAAGAACCCAAATTATGAAACAAAAGCTTATTTACTGAAACCATCAGTCAATCATCATCAGATCAAAATGCATATATTCTAGTAATGATTATCTTCTTCTTCTTCTGGTTTGGTTTGGTCCGGAAACTGAGAAATCATGGAAGGAACTGAAGACTTGAATCCCGAATCATCAGAGAAAGATTGGTTGAATGTTGTTTTTCACCTCCATACAGTTTCGTCTGCATCTGTGAATATCGCATTGTGATGTTCAATAAGGCACTGCACAACCTCGACCGCACCAAAATCAACTTGAACGATATCATCAAGAGGGATCGATGACGATGCATCTATACCTTCTCCTTCATCTGTTAAACATGAAGAAGAGGATGACCATGATAGAACTTTGCTTCAATGGTAAAAGTATTAAGAGCTAAGTGTGTCTTTGGTGCATTTTGTGTTTACCTGAGAGCAAGTCCCATGGAGTGGCAGTTTCAAAGTCGATGCTTTTCTTAGGACTCCTTGATGGGCGTCTCCAATATTCACGATACGATTCAGGCCTCTTGTCTTCTCGCCACATGATCACTGGAGCCATTTCCATAGCTAGGCTATGCGAATCCATCTGTCAAAATGCCAAACAAAAAATGACTCAACATTCAGATTACATGCCAATGTATATGTTGCGATCACTGTTTTACATGATGACGGATAAGATATTCCTACCTTATTAAGTAGTGATTTCTGGCTCACACGAAGCAATAGTGCTGTTATGAATTCTAATGTATTATAGTTCACATTGGAAAGCTTTTGGAGTGATTTTCTCATTCTGGTCACGCTCGACCGTGCATCTTTGATTTCATTATAAAGCTCAAAAGTAGTTAGTGGTGTCGGAAGGCTAGCAAGATAGTATTTTATGAGTGCAGCGACATCAACTGGATTCACACCCTCAGGAATTGACGCACTAGGATCTGCCAAAGAAGTGGCAAAGTTAAATTACGATTTATCTCTGCGCCATAAGAGTCAAAAATAAAACTTGTTGAAATGTTGGTTACCTTGATTATAAGCAGAAACCAATTGTTGAATCAACTTTCTGTCTCCTTCGGCTTTAAACAAGTTTGGTGTACTAAGTCCTGAGTAAGAGGAAAATATACCACATTGATCACTCGATATGAGATGTATGAACTATACAAGGCATTCGTCGCGATTCATCCAAACATTTCTTACCTGTTACTACGAGATAATCTGCACATTTAGTCAATATAAATGGAATAGGCCTGCTTGACTCCTGCCGTTGGACAGTGATCTCAATCGCAACACCAAACACTGAGCAAAAAAATTGTCATATAGTGAAGTTATCTCAGTTTTCAACAAGCCAAGCAGAATCTTTATCACTAATAGCTATCACAAGAAGGATAAACAGGGAATTAAGTATTATCACAACCCTCTACTAGGGAATCCATTGGAACAAGGTTATTAACCGTTTTCTCTCCATAATTCATGATTTCTCTCAAAGGTTCACGAGCATCTTACCATCTGAGCTGGCAACTCCCTACAGATATACGAATAACAGATATTAGAGACCAAGCACAAACCAACGGGATACAAACAGATTTCAGACTCAAATACCTTCTGCCACCTTTCTATATCCGTCAAAATGGTCTTGCTCTTTTGTGCAGTCTTTTTTGCCGCCTAAAGAGAGGATAAAGATCAAAGAATTTAGCCGTCAGAAGTTAAAAACTGGAACGAGCTACATTATTTTCAAGTAAGTTCGAGAAGCTTTTTGTCTAAATACCTCTTCCACTTTGGTCTTTCCAACGGAAACTTTTTCCTTCGTCTCAGTTATACCCTTTCTGACCAAAGTCCCGGTGGAGGCAGCAGCTGTTATGAGGTGTTCTTGCACGGCATGTCTAGTTGCAGGCTGCTGAAGAATTGCCCACCGGCTTTTGAACAACGACCCAACTCTTTCTGCAACATCAGCAACATTCACTTTCGCATCCTTAGCGACTTCCCCTACAAAACTACCAGCTGATTGCCCCGCTTCCCTAAGCTTCGTTCCTAATTCAGAAATTAACACCATAGTAAGCTTTCCATCACAAACACACACACACACAGAAAACAAAGAGCTTAGTTTAGAAATCATCTAACCTGATGAAGAAAAGAATCCACTAGTCCTCTCCTGCCATTGTTGTGAGATGAGAGAAGGCATTTTCCAATACCAATCACTTCAAACAAATCACTGGAAACCTGTTTTGATCAGAAAACAAACGAGAAGATATATACTCCAGATTCGTTATTCTTAGCTAATTAAGTTTGATTCTTTCGGTTCTGACTTCTGACACAAACTCATAACTCGTATTGTAATTCATCTCAAATCATCAGCTTCAATCCAATCACATACAACTTTTACAGAAGAAACACAAATTGCAGAATCCATTTCATCTTTCTACTACGAAAACTAAACTTTAAAACTCCAACTAATAACAATTTTAGATTTTCTCACACCTTGACTATCAACGTCAACCATGAAACTAAATTCTCGAGAAAGAAACCAAAAAAAAAAATCAAGTCTAAAACTACAACAGGAGACGACTTATTAGGAACAAAAACCCTAACCTAATGTTCTCTAATCAATGATCAAGATAACAAATTGACAAAGCAATCAACAATCAAAAGAATCCCAAAAAAAAGATAACAGATGTGAATCGAACTAACCCCAAGTCTTCGATACGATCAACGACGACAACGAGAGTCACGGATTTACCGAAATAATGAAAAAAAAAAGGAATTGATCGCTCCAGGAGAATAAAGGTTCCACCTTTTTAATGTCCCCTGGAGCAGAGAACAGAAAAAAGTCGGCTTTGAATATTTGAATTGGGAAAGTCTTCTTTGCAAGTTTAGAGTTTTATTAGCAAATACAGATATCCTCGTCACAGGTTGATGACAGTAACAAAATGTGCCATTTGTCACCAGTTTTTCTCAACGATTTTTGTTAAAGACTTAGAAATTAGTATTTACTTCTTCTTCAACATCCTTCAATATTTCAAAATTGATATCTTAGCTTTTTAATTTGACAGCTTATAACCCCTTAATATTTGATTATTTTTCTTCTATAAAACCCTAAATTTTACTTTTGAAAACTATATTGTTATACATGATTGATAGTAATTTATCTGCCAACATAATTTTGCATACTCCTGTGACATATACATAAAATTGATAGTTTTCTACATAATTAAATTCAAGAACACAAATTTCAAAACTTGCAACTTGGTAGGACCAATCTCATTGTTAGAGAGCTCCATCACTCAATCGTTGAAAATGATAAACATCTCTTTCTAATAGATATTTCATTAAATAAAATGTTAGATCAAACAGAAATAACAATAAAGAAGAAGATAATGAACGTGATAGAATGTCTTTTCTTCACATGTCTCTTGGTCCACTTTAAAATATCTCATTAGCCAACCTAAACAACAACAAAAATTCTACACTTAAGTCAAAAAATCACTCCGCTGGTCCAACACGTTTGTCTATTACCTTTGAAACTCTCAAACCTTTAGATGATCGATGCACCATAATCTAAGATCTCAAGTAACACCTACCGATCTTGAATATCACTTGTGTTGTGTCTGAGTGTCTCTCTATGTGAACATGGGAGAAGAAGAAGTAAAAAAAGAAGTCATGACTGCATCAAAATCTAGTGGGAAGATAACTTACTTTGTGGTGACATCATGTGTCATGGCCGCCATGGGAGGTGTCATCTTTGGCTACGACATCGGAGTTTCAGGTTTGAATACATATCAATACTTACAAATATCGATTGTTTCAAACCCTGTAATGACCTACGACTTTATGTAGGTGGAGTGATGTCAATGGGACCGTTTCTGAAAAGATTTTTCCCGAAAGTGTATAAGCTCGAAGAAGAAGATAGAATACGAAGAAGAAACAATAATCATTATTGCCTTTTCAATAGCCAACTTCTTACGTCTTTCACTTCTTCTCTCTACGTGTCTGGTTTCATCGCTTCTTTGTTAGCTTCGTCGGTGACTCGTTCTTGGGGTCGTAAGCCTTCTATATTTCTTGGCGGCGTGGCCTTTCTTGCTGGCTCTGTTCTCGGTGGCTTAGCTCAGAACGTTGTTATGCTCATTATTGCTCGTCTCTTGCTCGGTGTAGGTGTTGGATTCGCAAACCAGGTGAACAAAAAAACGAGTTGGTCTTGTAAGGATTGAATTTTGGTTGGGATAAAAAGCTAAAACTTCACTATGCATTGTCTGGTTTGTGGTTTTTACAGGCGGTTCCTTTGTATCTCTCCGAGATGGCTCCGGCAAAATACAGAGGAGCAATCAGCAATGGTTTTCAGCTCTGCATCGGAATTGGATTCTTATTAGCAAATTTAATCAACTTCGAAACTCAAAAGATCAAACAAGGCTATGGTTGGAGAATCTCTTTAGCCACAGCTGCAATTCCGGCTTCAATCCTCACTCTTGGCTCAATCTTTCTCCCTGAAACGCCCAACAGTATCATCCAAACTACAGGAGACGTTCGCAAAGCCGAGCTCATGCTCCGCCGTGTCCGTGGAACAAACGACGTTCAAGAAGAGCTTACCGATCTCGTCGAGGCGAGTTCTGGTTCTGAATCACATTCAAACGCATACCATATGTTTTTGAAATTGCTTCAGAGAAAGTATAGGCCTGAGTTAGTAATGGCTTTGGCAATACCTTTCTTTCAGCAAGTTACAGGTATCAACGTCGTCGCTTTCTACGCACCGGTTTTATTTAGAACCGTCGGTTTTGGAGAGAGTGGTTCGTTGATGTCGACACTTGTGACTGGAATAGTGGGCACAGCTTCAACGTTCTTGTCGATGCTTGTTGTGGACAGAATCGGTAGAAAGACTCTGTTTTTAGTCGGAGGGTTACAGATGCTTGTGTCGCAAGTTAGTATCGGTGTGATCATTTTAGTGTCTGAGCTTCATAACGATGGAGTGATTGGGGAAGGGTACGGATACGCAGTTGTTGTTTTGGTATGTGTCTACGTGGCGGGGTTCGGATGGTCGTGGGGTCCATTAGGGTGGCTTGTACCGAGTGAGATTTTTCCGTTGGAGATCAGATCGGCAGCGCAGAGTGTGACGGTGGCTGTTAGTTTTGTGTTCACTTTTGCGGTGGCTCAAAGTGTGCCACCGATGCTGTGCAAGTTCCGAGCAGGGATTTTCTTCTTTTATGGAGGGTGGGTGGTGGTGATGACTGTGGCGGTGATGCTGTTTTTGCCGGAGACTAAGAATGTTCCGATCGAGAAGGTGGCTGGACTTTGGGAGAAGCATTGGTTTTGGAGGAGATTAATGAGGAAGCTTGATATTCAAGAAACAGCCAAACTTGAATCTTCTTAGGCATTATTGATCTCTCAACACAGATCTTTATGATATAGTGAAGTTGTATAATTAAGAAAAGTGACCATTTTCAACCTGAACTTTTTTCCTCGTGCTATTTTCAACACGACCTGGTCAATTTCAAATTTTTTACTTAATAATTTGAATTTTTAACACGAACTTTTAAATTTCGACCGAAATCAAAGTTGACTGATTATGAAGTTAGTCAACCGTTAACTCATGGTTAATATATTTATTTTGACTGACACGTGTACAGTGATTAGATAAATTAATTTTAAGTGATAAAAATTAGAAGAGAACGACATTAATAAATTGGGGAAAATATCAGGGTTAAAATATTAGGGTTGTCGTATTTTGGGAAAGTTTTCAAGCTTTTGTAGCAAATATCATGATGACCTTTTCGAAATTGATTTAATTGAAGACTCAGTTGAGTTAGCAAATCAACGATTCAACAAGTTGTGAAGGAAGATCAACACTGAGTTTTTGTGGAAGAAAAAACGAACTGAAGATTACAATGAGGTATTTTTTCATTTGGGTATGTGAAATTGGTTAGAGTTATTTTTCATAAAATCGTGATAGCTAATTGATTTGTTGCAATGTTTGGAACTCATTTGTGTGTTACAGTTTTGTGGGTAATGTGGCTTTTAAGGTGATGATTGGTGGGTATTGGTTGAAGTCAAATGATGGAGAAGTGGTATATGTAGGTGGTGAGAATTCGACAATAGAATGTAAGGCAGATGAGATATTAGATAGGTTACGAGGTTTGGTTGAAGGTGGGTTATATGGGTCTAAGGTTTGGTATAAGATGCCGTTTGAAAAGTTTAATGAAAGAAAATTGTTATGTGGTGAGAATATTGATGGCATGAAAAATATGGTTGAGGTGGGAAATTGGACAAATCTAGTTCATATATTTGTTGTCAATTTGGCTGAGTATCCAAATGATGTATTGAGAGATGAGGAAGGTGGGGAAGAGATTATATTTGAGAAGACCATCGAAGTGGATGAGGAAGATGCTGATTTTGACTTCCATAACACACCACCAAATTCTGGAAGTGAAGATGATGAAATTGATGTTGTGAGATGTAAAAGAGGAAGTGGTGTTCTAAAGATAAAACAAGTCTTTGATGGATTAGATGAGTTTAAATATCCGTTAGTTGATTATGTATTAAAAGAAAGATGGAATATAACATTGAGTAGATGGGGTAAGAATCATTCCGGAGCCAAATGTACTAGTGATGATTGCTCATGGAGTATTTATTGTTCATATGAGGAACATATTGGGAAATGGATGGTGAAGAGGTATGAAAAGGATCACAATTGTGTGAAAGATAATTATAGCAAGATTATTAAGGCTTCAGTTATTGCAAAAATCTTCATAGGTGAAATAAGAACTGATCTGGAGTTGAAGTCAAAGACAATTCAAGATCAGTTTTTACAAAGATATGGATTGATTACAACGAATAACATATGTAGAAAAGCAAAAGGAAAGACACTAAAGATCATCCAAAAAGAGCAAGAGGAGCAATTTTCAAGATTGAAAGATTATCAAACTGAGCTTCTACGGTTAGTTTTTAAAGTGTTTCGTCAATATAGTTTTAGTGCTAGTACTTTTACATAAAAAAATTTGTGATTGTGTTGTAGTTCAAACGAGGACTCAACTATTGATTTGGACACACATGGGTCCGAGTATTTTAGGAGATTTTATGTGTGTTTTGGAGTTTTAAAGAAGACATGGTTTACATGGTGTCATCCTATTTGTCTGTTAT
>WJSH01000749.1:238520-260697 GCA_009757365.2 Lepidium campestre | reverse complement strand
ACATAAACAATTGTAAACACAAGTCGTTTTTTTTTTTTTTTTTATTACTCAAATAGCATAAAACGCAGACGTTTTATGTAAACACAATCTCAAACTTAATTTATCTAATCATTGTACACGTCTTAGTCAAAATAAATATAGTAACTATGAGTTAACGGCTGACTAACTTCATAATTAGTCAATTTTGATTTCGGTTAAAATTTAAAAGTTCATGTTGAAAATTCAAATTATTAAATAAAAAGATTTGAAATTGACTAAGTCCTAAAGTTTATGTTGAAAACGTCACAAGATAAAAAGTTCATGTTGAAAATGGTCATTTTCCATGTATAATTATACTTACATTTATAGTAGCAAAATAAAGTAATTTGCATAGTGTACCCAAAATCGGTTTTGACTGTAAAAACATTAGAATCAAACCAAATAACAAAAGTTCAAGGTGTCTTTTGTAAATGTATTAAACTTATCATGGTGATAATGTAATTTATTGAAAGTTGAATGAAGGACAAAGATGGGAAAATCAAGTAAAATGCGAAGCAGCGAAGAAAATGAGGGGGCCATAACATAAAGAGAAAATGGCAGCATTACCTCTTCATCACTCGTGTCTTCAAGCGTCTGGACATCTGTCACATCGTCTATGTCAGCCGAATTTCTCGACTTTTCCACGAAATCCCGTCAAAGATCTTACCTTTTTTTTGAATCCTGCCGAATCTTCTAGTTTTTCGTTGTCTACACGCAGCACTGCGGTTACTGTTAGAGCTCTGAGCACTGTCGCGGTGGAGAACTCGCCGGAGAAGAAGATGGTGAAAGGTGTAAGGGTTTACGAGCATGGCGGTCCTGAGGTGAGTGAAGGCTTGACTTTTAATTTCTGGTGGTGTTTGGGTCATTGACTCATTGTAATCAAATTAGGTTGGTGAAATCCTAATGGCTTCTAGTTCTAGTTCTACTATTAGAAATTAAATTAATTTGGGATTCACTATTAAGAACACTCGTAGTCTCTTATTACAGACACGAGGACCTAATGAAACTTAATTGTATTAGTGGATCGTAAGAATTAGATGAAATACTGATCAAAGTGCTCTAGCTTTTTGCAATGAGTAGTCTCCAGCTGAAGCAATTTAAATTCAAGCTTGAGTTGAAATTGATGGTTACTTACTGAATCACTGTTGTGTAT
This sequence comes from Lepidium campestre, assembly GCA_009757365.2. Lineage (NCBI taxonomy): Eukaryota > Viridiplantae > Streptophyta > Magnoliopsida > Brassicales > Brassicaceae > Lepidium > Lepidium campestre. Next base: position 259,526 of record WJSH01000749.1, on the reverse strand, counting down.
TTCAAACGTAGTTTTGGTTACTTGTGTGATTCAGGATTATGTATGTATATTATACAATCTCTGATTTAGCAACTCGTGGTCGTGTCTCGTCGCATTCTGCTTGATGTTTATACGCAGTAATTCATTTGCGGTATTTTTTGTTTGATTGAAAGGTTCTGAAATGGGAAAATGTGGAAGTAGGGGAACCAAAGGAGGGTGAGATACGCGTGAAGAATAAGGCGATTGGGCTTAACTTCATCGATATTTACTTCAGGAAAGGTGTTTACAAGCCGGCTTCTCTGCCCTTTACACCAGGTTCTGCTTTCTACAACCTTAGTTTTACAAAAGTTAAATAAGAAAAACGAAAGGAAGGTCTTTTAACCAAAGATTATGTCATTTCTGGTCATAGGTATGGAAGCTGTTGGAGAGGTGGTAGCTGTTGGATCAGGACTGACTGGCAGAAAGATCGGTGATCTCGTTGCTTATGCTGGAAACCCAATGGGTGCATATGCTGAGGAACAAATCCTTCCAGCGGATAAAGTGGTTCCTGTTCCTTCACATATTGATCCTATTGTTGCAGCATCAATCATGCTCAAGGGTATGACTGCACAGTTTCTCCTTCGCCGTTGCTTTAAGGTTAGTTATCATTTGATCTGTTTCTAACTTTTAACTGAAAAGTTATGAAGTTATAGGCAGAAGACCAGAAGCAAAATATGTAACCTCTTACCCGTTACCAAAGCAGACTTCTTTTAAATGGATATAGATTTTGTTGATCAACCATGGCCAATATAAAGTCGTTGCACTATATGAGTCAATTCCTATTTGTATTTGGAAAGGTTGAACGTGGGCACGCCATCCTAGTTCATGCTGCTGCTGGTGGAGTTGGTTCTCTATTGTGTCAATGGGCAAATGCGCTTGGAGCTACTGTCATTGGAACTGTCTCAACCAATGAGAAAGCGGCTCAAGCCAAAGAAGATGGATGCCACCATGTTATTATGTACAAAAACGAGGATTTTGTTTCCCGTGTCAACGAAATTACATCGGGCAAAGGAGTCGAAGTTGTTTATGACTCAGTGGGAAAAGACACCTTTAAGGTAATGTCACGAAGAACCAGACCGCTTTGTGCTTCTATACTGGGTTTTAGACTTCTCATCGTTAAAATTGTATGAGTTTCCAGGGATCATTAGCATGTTTAAAGAACCGGGGATACATGGTGAGCTTTGGACAATCCTCTGGATCTCCAGATCCTGTTCCTTTGTCTGATCTCTCTCCAAAGTCGCTCTTCTTGACAAGGCCTTCCATGATGCACTACAATGAAACTCGAGACGAGCTCTTGGAATGTGCAGGAGAGGTTTTCGCCAATGTTGCATCCGGAATCATAAAGGCTCGTGTAAATCACAGGTACCCATTGTCTCGAATTGCTGATGCTCATGCAGATCTTGAGAATAGGATAACCTCTGGCTCCGTTGTGCTCTTGCCATGAAAACATTGTAAAGATGTTTGTATCTTTCAATAAGAGCAATGAGATTCCTTTGTGATGAAAAATATCAAAATCTACTATGTATAAACCTAAGGAACAGATTTGTCAATACAAAGGAAGAATTATCCATTTTCTGATTTGGTATGAAATTTGAAACGTTTTAGGAGCTCGAATCGAAAGATATTAAAAGCAAGGCGCATAACATAAATTTATGGAAGTATGAGGACTGGTCGAGATTTTTCTCAATATAATATAAAGAGGCATATTTCCTCAAATTGAGACGGAATCTAGAATTCTTCTATACGGTCTAAGGATTAGGGCTCGCAATCGAATCTCCAATTGGATATCTTCTCCGATATTAGATTTCTTCTTCGATACTATAAATTCGTTCTCGATAGAACTATTGATTCGATCTTAATTCATCGCGAGATAAAAGAAAATGGTGCTATCGCAAAAGCTTCATGACGTGTTTAAAGGTACAGTTGAGAGGATCACAGGTCCTCGTACGATCTCGGCTTTCAAGGAGAAGGGAGTACTCAGCGTCAGCGAGTTTGTACTGGCCGGCGATAATCTCGTCTCCAAGTGTCCCACCTGGTCATGGTTAGTTCCAATTTTGAGTTTTTCATTGGGGAATTTGAACACACGGTGGCCAATTTTTAATTCTGAGTTTGTGAATTGTAATCTACGATATGTAAAATTTGATCCTCGATGAATATGGGTCTCTGTGTTTTGGCGATAAAATTATTGCCTTTTTCAAAAAAAAATTATGTGACATTGTGATGGGATCAATCATAATTGTGGCTTTTTCTGGTGGCAACAAGGTTTATTCACAACTTCTTTGAATAGTTTTTCAATGGTTTCAGATGTTCGATCAGTTTCTTGACCATTAGATACTTTCCTTGGGGAACAATGTCTGTCGAACTTTGATATCTTACTGCTCAATACTTAAATATCTACAACATATTGGGGTTTGCGCTTTACTATGTAATATGATGTTCAAGCCAATTGGCCATATATATCTTCGATTGACAACGTAACTTTTCCTTCCAATCAGGGAATCTGGTGACCCAAGCAAAAGGAAGCCATACTTACCCTCAGATAAACAGTTTTTGATTACTAGAAATGGTAAATTTAGAAATATTTAAGCTGCTTTCTTTTGGCTTTGTATATTATAAATTTACATTCGGTTATTATTTACGGGTGGACAGTACCTTGTCTACGGAGAGCTGCATCTGTGGCAGAAGATTACGAAGCTGCTGGAGGTGAAGTGTTGGTTGATGATGAAGATAATGATGGTTGGCTGGCGACACATGGGAAACCTAAAGGTAGATTTTGCGTTGAGAGATTACTGCCTCCGGAATTCACATTTTTTCCCATTTTAATTTCTGTTTAATATATGCCATAGATAAAGGCAAGGAAGATGAAAATTTGCCATCTATGGATGCCTTGGACATAAACGAGAAAAGTTGTATACAATCAATACCAACATACTTCGGAGGTGAGGAGGAGGAAGATATTCCAGACATGGAAGAGTTTGATGAGGCTGATAACGTGGTAGAAAATGATCCTGTGAGTTGTTTTTAATCCTTTCAGCTTGTAGTCAGCTTTTTTTTATTGCTCTTTTCTAATTACTTTTGATAGACATTGCAAGTTTCTAGGGTTTTGCAACAAACGCTGGTGTGTATTAGCTGTATTTTGCCTTCGAAGCATATTTCCATTTTCTAATTTCGTCTTCTACCTGTGGTTTTGAGAATTATTTTCTTCCTTGTGTCAGGCAACTCTTAGTTCAACTTATCTTGTGGCGAACGAACCCGATGACGATAACATTCTCAGAACCCGAACATATGATGTTAGCATCACGTAAGTATCCTGCGTTTCTTTCATGTTTCAAGAATATCTTACTGCGTTTTGACTTCTAGATACAATTCTCATACTTTTGGCTTGGTAGATTAACTTAATTGATTTCTTTGGTTCAGGTATGATAAGTATTACCAAACTCCTCGAGTTTGGCTGACCGGTTATGATGAGGTCTGCATCTCGCTCACACTTGTTTTGTTTCTTTTTTATTTTCATCCCGAAATTTTTGGATTTCTGTTGCTTGTTTATGTTTCTTCTGCTCTACTTAAAGGCTATGGTATGTGTCTTGTAGTCAAGGATGCTGCTGCAACCCGAACTTGTAATGGAAGATGTTAGCCAAGACCATGCTCGTAAAACGGTAAAAAGAAGATGAATCTCAACTGCATTATATGACTTTTGTAAACCCATTAGAGTTTTCTCGGTTTGGTGAATCTGACTAATGTTGAATATATTGTGATCCTCTGTTTTAAAAATATGCACAGGTCACAATCGAAGATCATGCACATTTGCCTGGGAAACATGCTTCAGTCCATCCATGTCAACATGGAGCTGTTATGAAGAAAATCATTGATGTATTAATGTCACGTGGAGCAGAACCTGAAGTAGACAAGTGAGTTATATTGTTGCAAATAACTCTTAATATTTCATTGGTCTTTGCTTGTGGTACCATTGCTATTGTCTCTACTTGCTGTCAACTTTGCTTGCATATTTTCCCAGGTACCTCTTCCTGTTCTTGAAGTTCATGGCATCAGTAATTCCAACAATTGAGTATGATTACACGATGGACTTTGATCTCGGTAGTTCAAGCACTTAATATTCTGGTGAGATCTCCTTCTCACTGTCTATTATCTTCACTCACATAATTACTTGGTAAACCTCCTACATAATCTTTTATCTTTAACTTGGACATGCATGTGTTTTGCTAGACTCAAACAAACACGTTTTCATGAATCCGAGAAGCAATCACTGGTGTCATTGATGGCTTGGTGGCTCTGCACTGTACATAAATCAGGGTCCTTGCTTTCATTTCTCTTCAAAAGAAACCGTAAGGTGTTGTGGTTTAACCAACAGTTTATCTAAAGTTTATGCCAATGGTATGTGATCAGAATTGATCTGGTGTAGTTCACAAAACGGAATGTGATTTAGTGTGTTGGGTACACTCTTGCTTTAGATAATTGGACTTAAATGTTTCAAATGACGTATGCTATGAATGACAACACTGTTGTTCTTATTACACAAGAGTAGCACATTTTATCTGCTGAGGCCGTAAGTAACGCAGACACCGAAATGTGAGTTCATAGTTGTCTAGGTTGTTTTATACTATCTACCTCTCGAGGCTCGGGTTACTAAAACAATAAGCAGGATAACAATGGTGAGCAGAACCGTCATTTGAAGCTTCTCCATCACCGGCGCAGCACCTGTGGCTAACACAACTGTCTCATCTTCAGGAACAACATTGAAAAGGTCAGTGACGTACTTTGTGACTCTCTCCATAGCATCAATGATCTTGATGGCACTTCTCTCAAACATCCTTCTTATGCAACTTGCGGATGAACCAGAATCTTCTTCTTCTGACCTCTCTGCTGCATATCACATCAAGGAGAACTCTTTACACAATCATCACGTAGAAAACCACGAATTCCATCAATCTGATATTCCTTACCGTTGTTTATGAGCTCCCGGACGACTTCATTGTTCATCACTGCGTCCCAAACAGCCCTGTCTGAAGCCAATGACATAACCATTCTCTGCAACAGTATTCACACAATGTCTATCTCGGTCATTTTTCCCCTTGCTGTCGAAACGAAGACCGCAAGTAATAAAAAAGATTAGAACCTGAACAGATGGATCGGTCTGAAAGATATGAAAGGCGTCGTAGAGTCTATCCAACATATAAGGCTGCAGAAATCTGGTATTGCAGAGCTGCAACGGTGGCTCAATCCAATCCACAAACTCTGACTCTGAAACTTGCGCTTCTGATTCTCCATCACCATCATCATTGAACATCCTAAAAGACAACAATAAGTTCTTTAAATCTCGAGACCCTCAAGATGAACGATACTTGAAAAGAGAAAACCTTTTTTACTTCAAATGATCACAGAACTCACAAACGAAGTGCAGAGAAAGCGTCTTCAACTTCATCAAGTTCCGGAGCTTTATCCGTAATAACATCAACTTCTTTATCAACAGCCACCCAATCAAACTCTTCTTCCTCACCGTTAGATACATAACTTATCTTCCCCGGATCAATCACCGACGCAGAAGACATGGATATAGTTGGTTTCTGATTGCCAAGATTGTTCACTGTAAAATCATTAGCTTTCTCCAAAGTCTTCAGTGTCTCTTCGCCTTCGATTCTATCTCCCATTTTTCTTGCTCTGGAAGCAGGAAAACGGTGCCTTCGTCTTGAATGAATAGTATTTATTTACATAATTTCTTTTTACACCTTATACTTTTACATTTTCCTAAATCAGCCGTCAACTTATGTAATATTACAAACTAACCCAATATCCTTCAAAAGTGTACTTTAGTACAAAATTGAGAAACAAAATTCGATTGCCATTTTTGAAAGAAAAATAAGTTAACAGATATATGGGCTATCTTCCAATTATTTTCCCAATTTCACCTCACAATCATAACATTTTTTATTTAGAATAATGGTAAAAATAGAAAAAAGGAAAGGACAAAAAATTTGAAATAAAAAATGATGATTAGAATTGTTGATTTTTAAGATCCCATGGGACTGAGTACTCACTCAATTCCAAAAAAGTTGAAAAATCAATTTTCTATGAACAAAATGATTACACGTTTTGATGAAATCATTCTGTTTGTTTTATTACATTGGGTCTGCCATCAAATCTGCTTAACAACTTTGAAAAATGTCATAAGTTAATGATAATGCATTATTGTTACTTTAAATATCCTTTTAACTTCAAGTTAAAGCATTTCTGTGCCCACAACACATATGACAAAATTAAAGCATTTTATGGGCCATATTAATTAGTATATTTGTTCATATAATTAGATAAATATATATATGTGTGTGTTTTTTGTTATAAACTTAGTTATATTAATAACGGAAACTAATATTAAAAAACATTGTTCTTACATCCAAAAAGAGAGTTGGTTAGTGGGGATGATGAGACTAGTTAAACTATAGACAAAACTCACATCTAATTTGGCTTCATGTGAGATATATGTGGAAATTAGTGTCAAATCAAATTTTTATTTTTTTAATTGTGATGTGGTTGACAAAATTTTATCCTTTTCAACCATCTCATTGGATGTGTTTATAACTTTTAAGAAAATTCTCTATAGTCCAAAAAATGTATTATTTGAGATCTAAGATGAAAAAGTTACGGATAAAATACTTTTTCATCTATTTGTTGGCTAAATAATTATTATTTATTTAAATATTAAGTATAATTTTTTTGTATAGCATGAGAATGTGAATAGTATTTGTAAGGTTATATATATGTGTGTGTGTGTGTTTATGTGTTGTCTTTATAAAAAGGATGATATATGTTGCATGTTAAATTTGTCATCGACATATTTTGTACGATTTGAAACTGCTTATTATTAGAATAATAAAAAGCTCATTTGGGGTTTAAGATTATCATTTATAGTATACTTATACTTTAATAATATGATAAATTGATAATGTACTAAGAAACTGAAGAGTATGAAAATCATTATATCTTGCGCCTACAAAATTTTAAAAGTGTTGTAACAAATGTCAAATACAATATTTCGGTGGTATTTCTAAAAGGAAAATAAATATAGAAAATGAGTCACGTCGAAGATTATATATATACAAGACAGAAACAAAATAAAGTAGAAAAAGGAATAAAAAAATAATAGTAAAAGTTTCTTCAAGAGAATGATGAAAGAATTGAACATTCTTCAAAAGTAAACAAAGAGTATGAAATAAAGAGAGAAAGATAACGATTGATGGGAGTGAGGCCATTTCAATATTAAATAACTTTAATCTGATTTCTCTGTTATAATATGGGTAATTCAAACAAGTTTGACCAATTTCACAAATAAATAATTTTGTAGGACAGTTATGATTCATGCTATATTACTATAAGAATTGGAAAGATTACTAAGAATAAAAACTCAAAATGGTAGAACTAGGACTCCACAAGACAAACACGGTCTATGCAAATGATGAAACCTCCTATAATAAAGAATGAAAGCATGTCACATATGAAGATTTAGGCTTCGGAACAGGAAAGAAGGTCTAAACCTAATAAACATACTGCAAATAGAAATTGGGTTGGGGGTAAAAGCGTAATATAGCAAAAGGCAAAACATGCCATACTATTTGTTCCGAAAAAGACACGCGTGACAAAAAAACACTAACAAAAGATAAATGTAACGACGCATGACTCTCTCTATTCATTTATTTTGTTTGTCTTTCATTATTGCGTTCTATTAATCTATCTTTTTAATAATATATCCTCAAAAAACGTAATTATATATGTACATAAATATTTAAACTATTCAGTAGAACATTTTAATTTAATAAGATTTACAATATTATTGTGTTCACGTACGTACGGAACGTTTAAAAGTTATATACAAAAACCAACGATAATTTCGGTGATTAGTTGAAGAATAATGAATATTAAATTGTACTAACTTTAAAGATCCTCGAATATATTATTAGAGATATTTCACCCAAACCTTAATGATGAAAAGTGAATCTATAATGGGAAGCAACCATCATGAGACAAACCTTATGCTCTTAAGTCAATTTCAACAGCTATTACTTTTTCTACATACCATTGACATAAAAATAATAATATAATTTTTCCGAGTTTTGTGTTTTTTTTTTAATTAAGAGAAGAATATATATATTTAAGAAAAAGACATCGTGACCAAATAAAAGAAAATAAATATTTAAGAAAAAGGCATGGTTTGGATTTCCTACAAGTATTAAATATTTCTACATGAGACAAAATATTCCTAAGATCATGTGATTGAGATAGTTTTAAGAAATACATGAAAAATAGACATAGCGAATGTAAAAAAAATATAAAAAAAATAGATTCATTGTCATAATTATGTATTCACAATTACATAAACATGTAAAATTTAAAGAATGCATGAGAATTAACTATCTCAATGAGACAAAAAAAATATCTTTAAGTAGTGAAACATGACCATGAGATCGATTGAGATCAGTTTTTAAATAACAAAAACAAAATATGAGTAGTAGTGAATTTGTTATAAGTTCTAACTGCATATCTGGTAAGTAGAAAAATTAGTCATCATATGTATGTATTAATAACATTAAATTAAACATCTCATATAATGTAACATATAATAAAAGAAAAAGAAAAGAAATCAAATATTGAGTCTTATTTATAATGTTTATATCATTGATAAAGTAAGATAAAAGATGCACGCGTATGTATATGTATGTATTAATGGAATGAAGAAAGGAAGAAAAAGAATGGCATGATGAACTAATTGGTTTTATTATCCAATCTTGAATCTTTTGGGCGCGAGAATGGCGGTGATAATTCCAAATACTTCTATATATAATTCTTATACTATATATCTTCTATATATTTATAAGTCACTAATAAATATGCATATATATGTATATAAGTGTAGTGCGAAAGGTAGTGGAGAAACAGAAGAATTTAGCTTTATCGGATCCTGTGAGTGTGACTCAGATAAAATATGGTGAATTGGCAAAATAACACTAGATAAGTTGAAAATTGGCAAAATACCAATGATAATTAAGAAATTGACAATTTGATTTTCATTTCCTAAAAAACCTTTAAAAGAATATTGTATCAGAAAATTGATAATGATATAGTTAACACTATAATATAAATCTTAGACGATAACAAATTGATAATATTTTGTTTCTACGTATAAGAAGTAAGATGTATATAAATAACTAAAAAAATTATAAATAACTGCGATAATTATGATCAATAATAGGGGGTTATGAAGAATTTACAAAGATAACTATAAATATATTGCATTAAATTTGAAGATAAACATATAATATAACTAAAAACGTGATAATAATATTGTTAACAATCTTTTTAAAAGCAAAAATGATAACTCTGACACAAACACATGTTACTTATAGGGTTAGAATTAATATTATTGATCTACAATAAGCTATAATTTTTCTATGTGCTATTTTATTAATTTTGAAGTTATCTAATGTCATTTTCCTAAATACACCCCACTTTCACTTACACTTACATTTATATTATATGATTTTATTCTCTATATATACATGTAATTAACATATCTGCGTATACATTCCATCGAACATTCAATTTGTCTCCGAATGGTTTTTTCAAATAATTTAAAGTGAAAAAATAAATCTATTGAGGGAAAAAAAGAAAATACAACTTACAAGCACTCTCAATAATCGGATTTTAATACGAGTGAGTGACATCATGCAAAACGCAATGAAATAAACGTTTTAATGTTTTTATAGTGGTTGAAATTACTCTACCTGAAGAAAAATGTTTATTGTGGTTAAACTCATAATACCACTCGACAAGTTGTTATTACGTTGCAAATTTTTTGTTTACGTAATTAAATTTTGCAACAAGTATATTGTAGACAAAAGTAGTTTGTAACTGAAATAAGTACTAGACAATCTTTTTATTTTATTTATAAAGTAACAAAATTTTAGGACATAAACAGAATGTTCTTTAGTTTGGTTCATACTTAATAAAAGTAAAGAAAATAAATTAAAAAAAACGAAGTAATACTAATACAGTAAGTAATTTAGCAAAAAGTAAGAAAAGTAAAAGAAGAGAGGCAAATGGATTGAGTTTTCTTTTCTTTTCTTTTCTTCCCCACACAAACCATAATGCCTTAACCAACAAAAGCCAGACCATTTGAGGCACTCCACAATCATCACCTTCATCATGACTTCTTCTTCTTCTCTTCTCCTTCTTCAATTCCTTATATCCACCATTTTTACCCTTACTTCTTTCTCTATCTCACCACACCATTTCTTACTATTTCTTCCTAAATAGCCATGTTGAACAAGAAGAACGCTTCTCCTTCTCTTGTTCATCTCTTCATTCTTCTTCTTTTCTTTGCCTTTAATTCTATAGCTCTCAAGGTTTCTCCTCAACTCTTGTCTTTAATATCCATCAAGACATCTCTCTCTGGTTCGTCCTCTGCTTTTCATGATTGGAAAGTCCCTCTTGATGGTCAAAACGACGGTGTTTGGTGTTCTTGGTCCGGTGTAGTCTGTGACAATGTAACGGCTCAAGTCATTTCTCTCGACCTCTCTCACAAGAACCTCACGGGTCGTCTTCCTCAACAGATTCGTTACTTGTCGAGCTTACTTTACTTGAATCTCAGTGGGAATTCTCTGGAAGGTCCGTTTCCGACTTTTGTTTTTGATCTCATCAAGCTCACTACTCTCGACATCAGCCACAACTCCTTCGACTCCAGTTTCCCTCCTGGAATTTCTAAGCTTAAGTTCTTGAAAGTCTTCAATGCGTACAGCAACGACTTCGAAGGTCCATTGCCTACTGACTTAGCTCGTCTTCGTTTCTTGGAAGAGCTTAACTTTGGTGGAAGTTACTTTGAAGGAGAGATTCCTGCAGCTTACAGTGGATTACAAAGATTAAAGTTTATTCATTTAGCAGGAAATGTTCTTGGAGGTGAATTACCTCCGAGTTTGGGGCTCTTAATGGAGCTCCAACACATCGAGATCGGTTATAATCACTTCACCGGAAACTTACCTTCGGAGCTTTCGTTACTCTCAAATCTTAAGTACCTTGACGTTTCCAATTGCAGCCTTTCTGGTTTTCTGCCTCCTGAACTCGGAAATCTCACAAAGCTCGAGATTGTGTTTCTTTTCCTCAACGGTTTCACCGGTGAAATTCCAGAGAGTTATAGCAACTTGAGATCCCTCAAGTCTCTTGATTTATCGTTTAATCAGCTTTCTGGTAGTATCCCATCAGGCTTCTCGACGTTAAACAACCTCAAATGGCTGAGCTTAATCACCAATAATCTCTCAGGGGAAGTCCCTGAAGGGTTCGGTGAACTCCCGGAGCTAAGCACATTGCTTCTATGGAACAATAACTTCACCGGAGTTTTGCCTCAAAAGCTTGGATCAAACGGAAACCTTGAGGCAATAGATGTCTCTAACAATTCGTTTACTGGCACAATCCCTCCTTCTCTCTGTCATGGAAACAAGCTATTCAAACTCCTCCTCTTCTCCAACATGTTGGAAGGTGAATTACCAAAGAGCTTGACAAGGTGCAATACTCTCTGGAGGTTTCGAATTCAGAACAATCGCTTAAACGGCACGATTCCATTCGGATTTGGCTCTTTGCGTAATCTCACTTACGTTGATTTGAGCAACAACAGATTCACCGACCAAATTCCGGCGGATTTAGCTACTGCTCCTGTTCTTCAGTACTTGAATCTCTCTAGCAATTCATTCCACAACCGATTACCGGAGAATATATGGAAAGCTCCAAATCTACAAATCATCTCAGCGAGTTTCAGTGATTTGATAGGTGAAATCCCAAATTATGTTGGCTGCAAAAGCTTCTACAGGATTGAGCTTCAGGGGAATTCACTCAACGGAACTATTCCTTGGGACATTGGACATTGCGAGAAGCTTCTCTGTTTGAATCTCAGCCAAAACCATTTCACCGGTATCATTCCATGGGAGATTTCGACGCTTCCTTCGATCGCCGACGTTGACCTTTCTCATAACCTCCTCACCGGAACAATCCCGTCGGACTTCGGAAGCTCCAAAACTATCACAACCTTTAATGTTTCGTTTAATCAGCTAATTGGTCCAATTCCAAGCGGTTCTTTCGCGCATCTGAATCCATCTTTCTTCTCTTCAAACGAAGGGCTATGCGGAGATCTCGTCGCGAGGCCTTGCAAGTCTGATAGATTCAACGCCGGAGACACAGATCTCGACGGTCATCGTAAAGAACAGAAACCGAAAAAAACCGCCGGAGCTGTTGTTTGGATAATGGCAGCGGCGATTGGAGTTGGTTTCTTCGTCCTCGTTGCCGCTACTCGTTGTTTCCAGAAAAGCTACGGAAACAGAGTCGACGGTGGTGGAAGAAACGGCGGAGATATAGGACCGTGGAAACTAACCGCCTTTCAGAGACTGAATTTCACGGCGGATGATGTGGTGGAGTGTCTCTCAAAGACCGATAACATCCTCGGAATGGGATCGACAGGTACAGTATACAAGGCGGAGATGCCAAACGGAGAGATAATCGCCGTGAAAAAGCTCTGGGGAAAAAACAAAGAAAACGGCAAGATCCGGCGGCGGAAGAGCGGTGTATTGGCGGAGGTTGATGTTTTAGGCCACGTCCGGCACCGGAACATCGTTCGTCTCCTGGGATGCTGCTCGAATCGAGAGTGTACGATGCTTTTATACGAATACATGCCTAATGGAAGCTTAGACGATCTCCTTCACGGTGGAGATAAGACGATGAACGCGGCAGCTGAATGGACAGCACTTTACCAAATCGCAATCGGAGTGGCTCAAGGAATCTGTTATCTACATCATGACTGTGATCCAGTGATCGTGCACCGCGACCTCAAACCTAGCAACATTCTCCTCGACGCCGATTTCGAGGCGCGTGTGGCGGATTTCGGCGTCGCTAAACTGATCCAAACCGATGAATCCATGTCCGTCGTCGCCGGATCGTACGGTTACATTGCACCAGGTACCCTTAATATTTTTAAATTATTATTTACTTTTCCCATATTTTAAAATTTGTCTCCTTCGTCCAATTCTTTAAATTTGTCCGTTTGTTAAACATTCTTTTTGTTGGGATGACGACATCTGACAAAAATCTAATTTGTTTGTTTGTTTGTATATTTGGTGACAGAGTATGCATATACACTACAAGTGGACAAAAAGAGTGATATCTATAGTTACGGAGTGATTTTGTTAGAGATAATAACCGGAAAAAGATCGGTGGAACCAGAATTCGGAGAAGGTAATAGTATAGTGGATTGGGTAAGATCAAAGCTGAAGACAAAAGAAGATATAGAAGAAGTTCTAGACAAAAGTATGGGTAGGTCATGTAGTCTCATAAGAGAAGAGATGAAACAAATGTTGAGAATCGCTTTGTTATGTACAAGTCGAAATCCAACAGACAGACCACCAATGAGAGATGTGTTGTTGATTCTTCAAGAGGCAAAGCCGAAGAGGAAGACTGTTGGAGATAATGTGATCGTTCTTGGTGATGATAGTTTGGAAAATGTTTGTCGGAATGGGGGTGATGATGTTAAATGTCAAAAGATTGGGTGTGATTGTTAATATATCTTTTTTTGTATTTGGAGCTTTTATGTAATTTTAGACTTTTGTTTTTGAAGGGGTTGTTAAGGTATATATATGAGTGTATTTCTTTAGCTTTCGTTATTTTTATTTTTATATGAATGACATGTTTCGACTTTTGGTTTGAAGAGGACCATGCTCCAACATGTTTGAAGAGAGTGATCGTCTCATGTGTGGGTCTGAAATAGCTTGGCCCATTATAGAGCCCATTATGAAGCCCATACATTATCAACACATTTCTACCCAAAAATAATCACTATAATGCAAACTTACGGATCACTCTGTTGAAAGATATATTTGTAAGTTTGACTCAAGAGAGTTCTTGAGTTGTACGTGGTAAAAGATTTTAGTTAGGGATTCGGTTTGAACGATCTAATTACTAATTGTGTTTAACGGAGAATTTTTAAAAAGGTTTAGGGAAATATCAAGTGCATTTTGTGGTTGAATTATAATTCTATTTTTTTATATGTACATAGTGTTTTCTATTCAACATATTTTTCTTATTTTTCTTCTGGCATTTTATTTCCATTAAACGCAATATCCATTCACTTTATTCGCATTCAACTAATTGACATATTAAGATTAGATATCTTTGACTCTAGTAGTCAAACAAAACACAATATCCGATAGAACAAATTTCTTATATTCATACCTTCCAAAACAAGAGAGAAATATAATTATCTTATACGACACATGGTTAGTTTAGTTTTGAATAAATACATTATGTATAGCCTTTAATCTAGAAAATGGTTTTTTCCCAAGAACATACAATCTGTAAATTGGAATTCACATAATGACAAATTAGTAACACTAACGCAAACCACAAAATTAAGTAAAACCTCTATTAACTACCACATGTAATGGCGTGAAGTCGAGCTCCAGATGTTTGACCTATTAGTTGGAGTATTTGACCACCAGATTGAGAAAACATCGGCAAATTACGTATTTTTAAAAATTTGAAAGGTTTTTTTTTTATATCAGTACATCCAAAATAAAATCAAGTATTCTATAATCTTCGGTTTTTACAATATTTATTTAAAAAACAACCTTTGAATAAACCCTTTGTTGAACAAAAAAGCAAAAAATCCCCTTATGATAATAACATAAAGTTTAACAAAATTTATTATTACTATAGAAAACATAAACTTAAAAAGGGTACAACAACATAAAAATATAAAATGAGCACACTTTATTGGTTTTTTTTATTTAAATTGACATGTTAAGATTCAACAAAGCATACCCGAACTTAACTTATTAGTTAGAGAATCGAATAATGAGCCTTTTTATGACCACCAAGTGCTTGACCTGATTCAAACACCTTGTTACAAACTTGACATTTGTATTCTCGTCGAACCACTGGCTTATGTTCTAGTTTGACGGTTTGATTCTCATCAGAAATCTTCAATCGCTTGTTTCTGTGACTTGTTCGATGCCCACCTAATGCCTGATAAGAACGTAAAGTTTTTCCACATATATCACACAAATATTTAGTTTGTTTCTTACGTTTTTCTTTAGAATATGCTTCTTCTTCATATTCATTAATGTATTCATCTTCATCTTCATTAGTGTCTTCATCTTCATCTTCGTTGTCTTCATCAATATTCTCGTCATCGTCTTTAGATTGTACTTCAATGATTGTACTATCAATTCTTGGTCTCTTGCCCTCAGAGATTTGTATAAGACATAAAGCAACTTCTTCAACTGGTGAATCATATTGTAAATCTGTCCAACTTACATTGTCTAGATCTACAACGATCTTTCTCTTGGAAGTTACTTGTTGCTTGTCTTCTTTGTTTGAACATGGCTTCGAACCACCAACAAAGACACTGTTGTGGACAGATCTCATCAAAATTGTCTGATGAGATCTTGAGTTTTCTCCGAGTTTGTTGAATGTTGAAGTAGTTGAATCCATTGCTGTTTCTGCAGAAAGTTTTCGAGTGTGAGATCTCATGTGACTTCTTCTCCCTCTTACAAATGGTTTCGTGCATACTTGAGATGTTTTTGTTTCTTTGAGAAGTGAATACATCAATCTCAATATAATGATAAACACACAAAATAGACTACAAATTTTTTGAGTTATAAATTTCTACAAATCTTTTTCTGTAAAAAGTATATTTTCTTTTTGTATTTATAAGTATGTGATATTTTTTTTAATAAGGGTATATATAGATGTAGAGAGTAAAAAAGATGAATACACATACAAAATCCTATTCAAAATAGGAGTTAAATACTTTACATAAGTGTTTGATGCAATTTATGTGCTCTAAAAATTATTTCCAAACTTATATTTATCTTTTATGTAAAGAAAATTAATCTCAAAGTCTTCATGTTTTATATGATAATTACTTACAATTAATACAAAATTTGACAATATATATATTTTTTCTTTTAGGGTATTCTTTAATTAATATATCATGATTGAATGCACATAAAATATATTGTTCAATTGACATAATAAATTCCAACAGCCAAGAATCAGGTGACCAGTTAGCTTGCCCATGATGTACCCTTTCACCAAGTGAGAAGTTCGAATCCCCACTCTGCTCTAGTTAGAGTATTTAAGTTATGAATCGGGTTTTGTCGATACAATTGTTGATAAAAAAATAAAAAAAATAAATTCCGACTCTGTATGAATAATTAACACAACATTCTATTGTTGATAACTTTTGTACGAATTTATGCAGACATGTCTTTGATTCTTTTTCTCTCAAATTAACTTGCATATTTAGCTAAGCAATTTTTTTTTACTGTATTTCCTGAGAGCTTGTAATAGCAATTAACTTTTTTATTTGTCAACACTTTATATAACTCAATGCGGTTTCTCAAGCCAAGAAAGTGAGATTCATACTTACCTTCAAGGTAAATTATTTGCTTTGACATTCAAAATATATACATGAGGCCAAATGGATAGAAAAAGAATTAAAGATGTGATAATTATGATCAATTACAATAAATGGGCTTTGTGGGCCTACGAGTCTTATAAGAAACATAATTGGGTCCAGCTCATTAAGGTCTTTTGCAATATGAGAATTTAAATACAAGGTAAGGCATTTGTGGAATGTGAAGAGACACGTGAGGAAGAAAGCAACAAAAGTAACAAGATCTACGAGTGTGCGTTCTTCTGTGTGTGTGTCTCACTTTTGTGTTTTATTCTCTTGTTTGTAAAGCTCCTTTGTACCTGAAACATATAAAGGAAGAACGTGAGTGTGAGTGTGTGCGGTCGTAAGTTGTAACCTCTGATTATCTAGTGGATTTTGGGAGTGACAGATCTCCCACGAGACGTACTGGCGCGTTGCCGGGAACTCGTTAAATCTGAGTTGTTCTTTACGTTTATGCATCACACACGTTGCCAAACCTGAGTTCTAAGCTACCTAGTTGATCCAAGCCCCTCAATAAGTGGTATCAGAGCTTGGAGAAAGGGTTGTGAACAAGAAGACTAAGCAGAAGGAATGAGCAACACAAGGATAGAGGTGGACAAATTTGATGGAACTGGAGACTTTTCATTGTGGAAAGTTAGAATGCTAGCTCACCTTGGAGTGTTAGGGTTAAAGAGCATTTTAACAGATGAGAAGCTGCTAAAGGATGTACCTGCTACTGAAGCGGTTTCAGTTACAACTGGAGAGGAGACATCAAGTGGGGTTACTGGAACCTCAGCAGTTGCTCCAAGCATTGACCCTGTGAAACTGGAAAAGTAAAAAAAAAACAAAAGATCTCATAGTGCTCAACGTGGGAAACCAAGTGTTGAGAAAAATCACAAACTGTGAGACAACAGCATCAATGTGGTCTACTCTAAACAAATTATACATGGAAACATCTCTTCCTAACCAGATTTACTTGCAGCTCAAATTTTACACATTCAAGATGATTGATTCTAAGAATATAGATGAGAATTTGGATGATTTTTTGAAGCTAGTAACAGACTTGAATAATATTGGAGTGGATGTGTCTGAAGAAGTCCAGGCTATACTTCTATTAAGCTCTCTGTCTAACAGATATGATCAGCTCAAGGAGACCCTGAAATATGGCAGAGATACATTTAGCCTTAATGAGGTTATAGGACCTGCAAAATCAAAAGAGAGAGAGAGTTAATAGAAAAGGAAAAGCTCTCAAAATCACAGAATGAAGGGTTGTACATAGAAGAAAGGGGCAGACAAGATAAACGCTTAGATAAAGGAAAATGAAAACCTTGGAGGGGTCGGTCTAAAAGTAAAGGAAGATCAAAGTCAAGATCCAATTCAGCAAGAACAACAAGGACTGCTTTATTTGTGGGAAGGAGGGACATTGTAAGAGGGAATGTCCTGAAAAATCCTCAAACAAGTCAAACAGTTCAACAAATGTTGTAAGAAAACCAGAAGAACCAACAGTTCCAACTGTGAGTCACAGTGACACTAAGCAAGAGTGAGTGATGGATTCTAGCTGTAGTTTTCACATTACACCAGACAGAGAATCCTTATTTGACCTGCATGAAATTGATGGAGGAAATGTCATAATTGGAAACTTAACTCAAAAGTGAAGTGAAAGGAATTGGTAAAATAAAGATAATCAATCCTAATGGTTATATGGTGATTTTGAAAAAAGTAAGGTATATACCTTATATGGGGAGAAATCTCATATCCTATGGGCAACTAGAGAAAAATGGCTGCAAATATGAAGGAAATGATTTTGTAGTCAACTTTTTCAAGAATGGGAAAAATGTGTTTTCAGAAAAATATCAAGACGGTTTATACTACCTAGATGGGACTGTGGTTAAGGGAGAAGTTGTAGTAACAAAACCTGAAACTGATATGATAGAACTATGACACTCAAGATTGGATCACATGAGTCACAAGAACATGAAGTTGCTAGTTAGAGGAGGTTATTTGCCTAACAAAGATGTGGACAGACTAGATTTTTGTGATAGTTGCGTTTTGGGGAAGTCACATCAGAGTTTTGAAGCTTCTAAGCATAATACATAAGATGTATTGGACTACCTTCATTCAGATTTATGGGGGTCTCCATTAACCCCAGCAAGTCTAGGAGGCTGCAAGTACTTCATCAGTTTTATTGATGACTTTTCAAAGAAAGTCTCGGTATATTTTCTAAAGACAAAAGATGAAGCAATTTACAAATTTAAAGAGTATAAGTAAATGGTTGAAAATCAGAAGGGGAGAAAGATTAAATGCCTAAGGACCGATAACGGTTTGGAGTTTTGCAACTCCATGTTTGATGAGTTATGCAGAGAAAATGGGATTAAGAGACATCAGACTTATGTTTACACACCCCAACAAAATGGAGTGTCTGAGAGGATGAATCATACCATTATGGACAGAGTGAGGAGCATGCTAGCTGAGACTGGTTTGGGAGAAGAGTTTTAGGCTGAAGCTACTTCTACAGCTGTGTACCTAATAAATAGGACACTAAACTCCTCAATTGATTTTAAACTGCCTGAAGAAGTCTGGAGTGGTTCCAAGCCAGACTTAAGCCATCTTAAAAGATTTGGCTGCTCAGCATTTATCTATGTCACACAGGGGAAGCTGAATCCTAGAGCAGTTAAAGGCATTTTTCTAGGTTATCTTTTTGGTGTTAAAGGCTACAAAGTTTAGGTGACTGAAGAAGGAAAGTGTATCACAAGCAGAAATGTCGTTTTCAATGAGGATGAAGTGTTCAGAAACACTCAGGAAAAGTCAGCAAAACAAGCTGAAACATCTAAAATGGTTGAAGGTGGAGTTTGTGATAATTATGACCAATTACAACAAATGGGCTTTGTGGGCCTACGAGTCTTATAAGAAGCACAATTGGATCCAACTCACTAAGGTCTTTTGCAAGATGAGAATATAAATACAACTCAAAGGCATTTGTGGAATGTGAAGAGACACGTGAGGAAGAAAGCAACATAAGTAACAAGATCTACGAGTGTGCGTTATTCTGTGTGTGTGTCTCACTGTTGTGTTTTATTCTCTTGTTTGTAAAGCTCTTTTGTACCTGAAACACATAAAGAAAGAACGTGAGTGTGAGTGTATGCGGTCGTAAGTTGTAACCTTTGATTATCTAGTGGATTTTGGGAGTGACAGATCTCCCACGAGACGTACCGGCGCGTTGTCGGGAACTCGTTAAATCTGAGTTGTTCTTTACGTTTACGCATCACACACATTGCCAAACCTGAGTTCTAAGCAACCTAGTTGATCCAAGCCCCTCAACAAAAGAAACTTTTGACCCTTGAGAATTCGTCGGTACATTAAGAAGGCAGACTATTTATCTGGTGCATACACTACTTTCACTAACTCAACACTATCAGTCACAAAATTTACCTTTGTCTTCTGTTGTAACGCCAAGCTCACCATGGCTTGAAACAAAGTTTCAACTTCGATATGTAAGGGTAATAAACTTCTGCGAACGCTTCTGGTCCCATGCATGCTCATTCCACGATATCTAAAAAACAATACCAACCAAGACCTGAAAATAAATCTGAATTCTTTAAAGATTTAATAGTGAAACACCGGTAACCAGTGAAAGACGATAAATAGATTCAAAGTCTAGAAACTTGATTCCAAATAACTAGAGAGACAAACCGATATTGCTCTCTTAACTTTAATTCTAGTTGAGCTTGAAACTAAGAACTAGATTTCAATTTTGCTTGACTTACGACCTCTGTAGGATCTCTATCCAAATTACTAAACATTTTATCATTTCGTGCTTTCCATATTTACCGGAGTATCTATGAAAAACTTCTCATCTTTGCTATACGAGGTTAATAATTTTTATTAAGTTGTTTAACGACGAATCTATTTTGGCTTAATCAACAAAAATTTACACCATAAATAAAATATCTAAAGTGGCTACGTAAAAATTTGAATCTTTTTTCTACTTTTTGTAACGTGAGAGTTAAAATTGACAGATAATATTCATAGTGAAAAACTATTTTAGATAGATCAAAATATCGAAATGGCTCCTACAACTTACAAGTAATACGTAAGTAGTAAGTTAAAGAGTAATTTGGACTAATGACAACAAAGAAATTATGGGCCAAAACAACCGCGTTATAGAACACGTTGCAATGGGCCCATTTATGGACAATTGTAAGGCCCATTTGTCTTCGTCATAAGATCTCCTGAAAATCGGACGGTCAGAATGGACATCGTTAGCATACACGCGACGTACAATAGCTGTCTCTATTTCCCGCCCTAAGCGAAACCCCCCATGAATGGAGGAACTATCTCTCTCTATTTTGTTTTCTCCGAGTCCGAGTCTTCTGAGTGAGAAACCCTAGAACTAATCAGCCATGGCTAAATCTGGGGCTCGACCCAGTGATTCCTTCATCAAACAGCGTTCTGGTTCGGGTACGATCCTTAGGATTAAGCTTGAGAATTTCATGTGCCATAGTAATCTC
>WJSH01000749.1:190465-238488 GCA_009757365.2 Lepidium campestre | reverse complement strand
CGGCCAAAACGGAAGTAAGTCTTCTTTTTTTTTTTTTCTATTACAAAAAAAAAACTGTCTCTTTAGCTCTCTAACTGACTGAATTTGCTTACGCATACCTTATTGAAAATTGGGTTTCGCCGAATTTTGAAATCTGATTTCTTCAATTTTGATTTTTTTTGGGGTTTATTTGGAAGGTTGTAGACAGATATTTCCTTTGATTTATCCAGGAGGGTTGCAGTCATGCATAAGAAATAAAATTCGAATTTTTCGTTGGAAATTATTATAAAGATATCGTTTCATGGAACGAGAAACGACAACACTATTCGTTTCGCGAAAGGATGAAGGCTAATTTCTTGTGTTGGTTAAATTTTCAGGTGGTAAGAGTGCAATATTGACTGCTCTATGTGTTGCATTCGGGTGTCGAGCGAAAGGGACTCAGCGTGCTTCCACTCTGAAGGATTTCATAAAAACTGGCTGCAGGTTTGTACATTTATGGTGTGTTTTTATCTAAATTATCAAGATTTGCTGGTTGGTAAAGCGCAAAAGAGCACATGTTTAGTGGCGCTCATTGTTATTTCTCAATCTTCTTCTAGATTGTCTTTTGTCATCATGATTAGGAGATTGCTGTCTTTTGCTTCTTTTTGCAATTAGTGGTAGGAGTGACTGATTATTTTAATCTCGTTGTGATATCTTTGCAGCTATGCCGTTGTCCATGTAGAAATGAAAAACCAAGGAGATGATGCTTTTAAGCCTGAAATTTATGGTGACATTATAATTATCGAACGCAGGATAACCGAGTCTACTAGTTCTACTGTTCTCAAGGATCAGCAAGGTTAATTCACTTTTTCTACTCTCTCTCTCTCTCACTCTATATATATATATATATATACATGGTTTGACTAGCAAGTTGTCTCATACTCCGCGTCCTGCTTGTGGTGATGACTGTCTCCGTTATTATTCTCTTCTCTCCCAACTCTATTTGTGTGTTATGTGCATTTATATTTATTATTTTAATACTTTAAGAAGTTTTTCCTGTTTACTTATTCTCTGTAAACTGTGTTTTGCAGGAAAAAAAGTAAGTAGCCGACGGGAGGACGTAAGGGAACTTGTTGAACATTTTAATGTGAGGTTTTATCTTTCATTCCAACCTAATGTATCAAGGAATATTAGAAATACTTGTTATGTTGGGTCTTTCAAACTCTCGTATACTATGGTAGCCATATTGACATATTTCTTGTTGGATCTGTATTATATTTTTACATGGGTAGATTGATGTTGAAAACCCTTGCGTGGTAATGAGTCAAGACAAAAGCAGGGAGTTCTTACATTCTGGAAATGACAAAGATAAATTCAAGGTATCCTGTGAATTGGCATATATCAAAGTGGACCATTTTGATATTTTGGCTGAAAGTTTTTGTTCTTCAGTTCTTTTTTAAGGCAACCCTTCTTCAGCAAGTCAGTGATCTTCTCCAAAGTATCTACGAACACTTGAAAAATGCAATTGCTATAGTCGATGAGTTGGAGGACACAATTAAACCAATAGAAAAGGAGATCAGTGAGTTGCGTGGAAAGATAAAGAATATGGAACAAGTTGAAGAAATAGCTCAAAAGTTGCAGCAGTTGAAGAAGAAACTTGCTTGGTCATGGGTTTATGATGTCGATAGGCAGCTCCAGGAACAGACTGAGAAGATTGTGAAGCTTAAAGAACGTATACCGACTTGCCAAGCTAAAATAGATTGGGAACTGGTAAGTAATACCTACTTTCTATTATCTGAAAATTTGGATGGCTACAAATAATCAAACGTTACAGATGCTTGGGCGTGTTACAAATTTTGACTTCTCTCTGATATCCTGCCTGGCAATCATAATTTAACAATGATATAGTTTATTAGCTGTATAAAGGAGATAGTTTTATTATGTAGAGTCTGTAGGTATCTACGCCTTAAAGCTTTCTCACAAGGGGGTAGTTAACGTGTACATCTTGGTTCCATAAATTTATGTGGGGTTTTGCCTCTAAAGTGTTCAATTTGCTTAGAGCGCAAACCTTCTAACCTGCCTTATTGGACGGATCTACACTTGGTTGAATATATTGCTTGATTCATGTTATTGAACTCAGATTGTTTGATTATAGTTGACCATTTTCGTAGGGTAAAGTGGAATCGTTAAGGGATCGCTTGACCAAGAAGAAAGCTCAAGTTTCATGTTTGATGGATGAATCAACTGCAATGAAGAGAGAGATAGAGAGCTTTCGCCAATCAGCCAAGACGGTTAGTAAATTTAGTTTTAAGAGGGACCTGATGGACGGAACTAAATTTTCCCATATTTAACAAGATAGATTATTTTGGTCAGTGTTTGTAAGAGGAAACAAATGAAAATACTGGATTTAAAAATGCGCTGCATGACTATATAATGCATCCTTGATCTCAACTTAGATAGCCTGAAGATATAAGTCGATGTAATTAGTTTTGAAAAGGTGCTTTTGGTATAAGTAGTACCCATCTTGTATGCGTGTTATTTCACACATCTTGTGTGTTTTTGATGTAAATTCTTATTGTAGGCTGCAAGGGAAAAGATTGCTCTACAAGAAGAATTCCATCATAAGTGTACTAATGTTCACAAGATTAAGGATCGTCTTAAAAGGCTTGAACGGCAAGTTGGAGATATTAATGAACAGACAATGAGAAACACACAGGTCCTTAATATTGGTCACTGGAATTATCTATAAAAACAAAAAACTATTGCCATTTTTCTTTTGTGCTCAGGGTCTTGATGAAACGAGAAGATATTGTGAAGGTTTATACTTATGTCTATTTCTCATAGGTTGATAGTGATGCAGGCTGAACAATCTGAAATCGAGGAGAAACTAAATTATTTGGCGCAGGAGGTTGAGAAAACTGAGACATTGCTCTCCAGGTTATGATTAAGTTTTCCGTTTCTTTTTTGTGTGTCTGCCCTTCTTTTGTAGTCTTCTCTCTCGTCTTCAAACATGTTCTAATATTTGATATTTTAGATTGAAAGAGGAAGAGAACTGCTTATTGGAAAAAGCCTTAGCTGGAAGGAACGAGATGGAACGCATTGAAGATATGGTAAATCTATATTATCTGTATTACTTACAGTCCACGTAAATCTTAAGTCTTAGAATTTAATCATTTTCATATGTAGGTTATTTAAACTTGTGATTAACATCTTTTCCATTTCTTTGACCTTTTGGCTTTTAGATTAGAGATCATCAAAAGAGGCAAAAAAACATAAACTCTAACATTAATGATCTGAAGAAACATCAAACAAACAAGGTGTGTCCTATGTGATTTCATCACAGTATGTGGTGTTTATTGTTAGTTTTTTTTCAATTATATCTGAGAGGCATACAAATACATTCATGCTCACTAGGTTACTGCATTTGGAGGGGACAGAGTCATTAATCTTCTGCAGGCTATTGAGAGACATCATCGTAGATTTGGAAAGCCACCGATTGGTCCCATTGGCTCTCATGTGGTGAGTTTCAATTGGTTTCATTTGCAAATCTGAGCACCAAAGATATTTAGTTCACCTATTTTTTTCTATTGACCTTACATGACTTAAGAAGAAACTGAAAATTTCAACAGTTGTTGCAACAATCATTTAATGTAAATGTTTTGTGGGATAAAAGTCTCTTCTATATGTTTGATGTTCTACAGACATTGGTCAATGGCAATAAATGGGCTTCTACAGTTGAGCAAGCTCTTGGAAACATGTTAAATGCCTTCATTGTGACTGATCATAGAGATTCACTCACTCTAAGAAGTTGTGCGAATGAAGCCAATTATAGAAACCTTAAGATTATCATCTATGACTTTTCAAGACCAAGGTTCAAAATCTATATAAGCATTATTATGGTTCATTTTAACCTTCTGCATCAATGAAAGGGTTAGCATTATAACACAATTATTTCCTGTCTTTATTTATGCAGGTTAAATATTCCAAGGCACATGGTTCCTCAGACAGAACACCCAACTATTCTGTCTGTCTTGCATTCTGATAATCCAACTGTTATTAACGTCTTGGTGGATGTGGTAAACTTACTTTCCAATCTTCACTCACTAATTTTCTTCATTCATACAGCCCTGTATGACAGTATTCATATTGTGGTCTTGTTTTCTGATTTCAGTGTAGTGTTGAGAGGCAAGTTCT
Organism: Lepidium campestre; assembly: GCA_009757365.2. Taxonomy (NCBI): domain Eukaryota; kingdom Viridiplantae; phylum Streptophyta; class Magnoliopsida; order Brassicales; family Brassicaceae; genus Lepidium; species Lepidium campestre. Next base: position 234,336 of record WJSH01000749.1, on the reverse strand, counting down.
TGCAGAGAACTATGAGGCAGGAAAGGCGGTTGCCTTTGGGAAAAGGCTCTCAAATTTGAAGGATGTTTTCACGTTAGACGGATACCGAATGTAAGTAACTTATTAGATTTGGTGTAGACAGTCTAGCTATATCTTCACTTGCAAAGAAATACAAATCTTTTGCAAATACAATTTTGAACGATGACATGCATCCCTCTTTCCGTGTCCTGGCCCTAAATTTCTCCAACATCAGTTTTCCACCATAAGAAAAACTTGAGAAATGAACCAACAGAAACCTTTAGCTTGACAATCTTTGATCTTGAAAGTACCAAAAAATGAGATTTCCGACAGCCTTGCATTATCTTTCTCAGTCGTGTAAAATAAGGTAGTAATTTTTATCTAAAAGGGATTGACTTGAGACCATGTAGAAAAAATAGGACGATTTTCATCAATCATCACACTAATTTATCTACTCTTACCTTAGGTTTTGTCGTGGGCCAGTTCAGACAACTCTCCCTTCTCGTACTCGTAGACCTACACGACTTTGTGCTTCTTTTGATGAGCAGATCAAGGATCTTGAAATAGAGGCCTCAAAAGAACAAAACGAGATTAATCAATGTATGAGACGTAAGAGGGAGGCAGAGGGGAGTCTCGAGGAACTTGAGTTGAATTTGCGCACACTGAAGGTAATGTAAACTCATTGATTATTTCAGTAGACATGTTGAAAGTTGAAACTGGAGTTCCCAGTCTTTATACATCTTAATTGAAATGATTAGCTTGATTTAACAAAGATTTAGTTTGCTCGTATATATAACCGCATTGCATATGTTTCTTTGTTTAATTTATACAGAAGCGCCGCTGTCAAGCAGAGCAAGTTTTGACGAGAAAGGAACTTGAGATGCAAGATTTGAAAAATACAGCTGCCGCTGAGACTGAAGCATCACCTTCTTCAAATGTTAATGAGCTTCAACATGAAATCATGGTTAGTTTGTTGGTTAAACTCTCTAATTGTCAGTGTTTTCGTTTTTATCATTCCTTAAGATTTTTTTCTTTGCAATTACTATATCAGAAAGACCGAGAAGAGATAGAGGAGAAAGAAGCTTTGCTTGAGAAACTCCAAAACTGCTTGAAAGAAGCTGAACTAAAGGCTGATAAACTTAAAGCTTCATTTGAGGATTTACGGGGTACGTCTGTGATAGACCAATTTCTGAAACACCTATATCTTTTTCTTGGTTTGTGACCGAACTTAAATAGATAAACTTGTTTGAGTGATAGAGTCTATACTTACATCTTAAAACGTGTATACAGAGTCGGCCAAGGGTGAAATTGATGCCTTTGAGGAAGCAGAGAATGAGCTAAAAAATATTGAGAAAGACCTTCAATCTGCCGAAGCGGTACCCTTCTTGCCTCTACGTAGAGATTTTGATTTTTTACTTGTTTTGCATGCAGAAGGTAAGCGTGTTTCTGTTTCAGGAGAAAATCCATTACGAGAACATAATGAAAAACAAGGTCCTACCTGATATCAAGAACGCTGAGGCTACTTACGAGGAGCTGAAAAATAAGCGGAAGGTACAGATAATAAGCAGTTATGATGTTGTGTTAGTATTGTAGACAAAGACTAAACTTCCAAACGAAAAATGTGACCTCACCATTTTCTATATAACACACACACACAAACGGAGATGGATATACATATTATATCTCTATTAGTCTCTTTTAAACCCACTCTAAGGAAGGAATTGTCAGTTGATACCACGACAAGTTTTTTAGTCTACAAAACTAAGCTAATATACTAGTGTGTATTAGCTAGCTATAGATATTCTTTTAACTTCCTGTAGGTTATATTGTTGAGTGCCCATATTTCTTTCCAGTTTTTTTGTTGTAGTTATGAATTACACGGCTGAAATTTCAGGAAAGCAACCAGAAGGCCTCTGAAATATGTCCTGAGAGTGAAATAGAAGCTTTGGGTCCCTGGGATGGGAGTACTCCTGAGCAACTCAGTGCTCAGATTAACAGAATGAATCAGAGACTTCATCGAGAGAATAAGCAGTGTGTATTCTAGAATTGCCTTTCAGCTCTTCCTTCACATGGAAACGACCTGTGATAGTAATTTACATGCTTCCGTTTTGCTGTTGCAGGTTTTCTGAATCAATCGATGACCTTAGGATGATGTATGAGAACCTAGAACGAAAGATAGCAAAGAAGCGCAATACCTATCAAGACTCTCGAGAAAAACTCATAGTTGAGTTTGCAGATCTGTTTATGTTAAAGCCATGTGTTGTTATAGCTGCATCATTTATCATTTAATATAGTAATCATTATTGTTTGATCAGGCCTGCAGAAATGCTCTGGATTTGCGGTGGTCCAAGTTTCAAAGAAATGCTTCTCTTCTTAAGCGCCAGTTAACATGGCAGTAAGTGTTGCTTTCCCATTGCGAAAGACGTGAATAAAGATGTAGTTCAGATATTGTTTGGTATTTAGTATGGTTTTTTCCCATAGTGCTTTTTTCTGATGTAATCTTCAAAGCAGATTCAACTCTCACTTGGGAAAGAAAGGTATCAGCGGACACATTAAAGTCAGTTATGAAGATAAAACTTTGTCCATAGAGGTAATTAACACTGCTATGCTACAATTTTTGCAATTAACGTGTCTGTGTGATTACATCATCTGATTGATAGCTTTCTTTTTTCACAGGTTAAAATGCCTCAAGATGCAACAAGCAATGCCGTTCGAGACACCAAGGGTCTTTCAGGTGCTGCTTCCTTCACCACTCAAAAACAATTCCAAAATATGTAACTCATTGCTATGTGAATTCCTATGTCCGCTATCGGTAATTTCTAAACCTGCCCCCGTCTTGTCATAATTGTCAGGCGGAGAACGTTCTTTCTCGACTTTATGCTTTGCATTAGCTCTTCACGAGATGACTGAAGCCCCATTTCGAGCAATGGATGAGTTTGATGTGTTTATGGTATTATATCCACCTTAGAAGCATTGGAATGATCTGCTGAAACAAAAACAAAATAATTAACTTGTGGGCTGATTCTGGAAACTCAGGATGCAGTTAGCCGGAAAATCAGCTTGGACGCACTGGTGGATTTTGCAATTGTACAAGGATCACAATGGATGTTCATCACTCCTCATGATATCAGGTAAACTATCAATTTCAACACCATGGAACTCTGTTTTTGAATGATTATTTGGATGAAACTCACTCCCATATATGTCTCTCTCTCTCTCTCGTGCTCTGTTACAGCATGGTGAAGTCGCACGAGAGGATAAAGAAGCAGCAAATGGCTGCTCCTCGTACTTAAGAACAAAAGAACCTCTCCTTGTATGTAATTACTAGCTGACTTGTGTAAAAAATATTTATTTAACATTTTCTAATTAGTTTAAATATAAACAAAACTCTGTGCTTTCCATATTTTTAAACTAGTTTTTGAAAAAATAATGTGATTAAAATGAAACAATAAGCAAAGTATAAGGTTTGAAGAACGGACATTGGTGTTATCTAATTAAATAAACGGGTTTGATTAGTTCAAGTCATTATATCAGTAAAGATTTACGACAGCTATGTATAAAGATTGTTATGGGCCGGCCCAACTAAAGTGGACTCAATTTTCATTATGGGCTTATCATAATTTATTTTGGGCTTATCGTAATTATAATTAGAAAAATATTAAAGAAAAAAAAAAGATTCTGTCCTAAATTTTCAGATGTCTGAAACATCAAACAGATTTTGATCAGAGAGATCAAAGATTTATAAAGAAAATCAAAACTTCTTCTTTGTTGAAGAGAGAGGTAAAATTTGAAGATGAAAGAGAGAGAGGAATCTTCGTCTTCTGGTTCTTCGGTGACAACAAACAACCCTAATGGAGTCAACAATAGCGAACACGTACCTAGAGAAATCAATATCAGACCATTCTCTTCTGTTCCTTCTTCTCCTCGAAACGCTTCTTCTAAATACGATTTTGTCAAGGTTCCAATCTTTTTTTTTTTTTTTACTTGACTTTCGTCATCAATATTTTCAATTAGTGGTTTTGATTTTTTATTTATTTATTTGTTTCTTCAAATTTCTTTTTTTTCCCCCAAATTTCTGATTTTTCTTTTGTGATTATAAATTTTGAAGGTGAAAGTATGGCTTGGAGATAACGCCGATCACTACTATGTTCTGTCTCGGTTCTTAGTTTGCAGAATGTTAACTGTTACTAAGGTTTGTTTAAATTTTACTCCTAAAACCTTTTGAATATTGTTCTGAGATTTTGTGAAGAATATTAGGTCACTGAATGAAGTTTATGAATATGTTTTTTGTTTTTGATTCAGATCCCAAATCATGAGGCTATAAAGATTTCTCTTGAACTCAAGAAGCTTCTAATCGACAACAGTCTTCTTGATGTGTATGCCCAATTCATCTCCTTCTCATCAATTCAATTTGCATAATCTCAATATCTGTGTTTTGTCTTTGTAGCTCTCAGTCTGATTTGGAAACCAATTTGTTTAAGGTGCGCACTTTCAGATTATTGAATGATGAAACATATCTTTGATGCTTTGTAAATGTATAACTATTCTGATAATGATTGTAATATGCAGCTTATGGAGCGGCGCGGCTATGGAGAAGAGTACATTAGACGCTACAATATGATGACAAAGTAAACGACTATATGCTTTTTCTTCTTTCGAGAATCTGTTATCAAAGTTCATATCTTTGATTTGATAGTTTTCGGTTTTAGATTTCATCATCAGAGAGTACCTCTTGTGATACTTGTATGCGGAACAGCTTGTGTCGGTAAGTCCACAATAGCCACACAACTTGCTCAGAGACTGAATTTGCCAAACGTCTTACAGGTAACTGCTCAATAAACTGTTATTCATCGGTACATTACCATTTGTATTGTTTCTTATGTGTTCCTTTATTACACAGACAGACATGGTTTATGAGCTGCTTCGAACAGCAACTGAGTACGTTTCTCTATGCTTGAACTATGTCCTGTATTACAATCCGGTTCTTTTTGATGACAAAGGTGACTTAGATTAGCGCATAAACATGTGCATTTCTGTTTAATATAGTGCTCCTTTGACCTCAACCCCTGTATGGACTCGGGAATTCGGCTCATCAGAAGAGTTGATTACTGAATTCTGTAGAGAATGCAGAATTGTTCGAAAAGGTACTTCCTTTTGGCAATGAAAACCGCATGAAGCCTTTGCTTCTTTTTTTTTCTACATTATGGGTGTGTGGATTTTTACTCTCTCTATTCTTTTTTTGTGTGTTTTTACAATTCTCAATGGCTTGTGGTTGTTTAGGACTTGGTGGTGATTTAAAGAAAGCAATGAAAGATGGGAAACCCATTATAATTGAGGTAAATCGTTTGTGAAAGCTCCATAAGTTTGGATTATATTTCAACAATCACACTTGTTTTCTAATCTTGGCCTGAGTCTTCACAGGGAAGACATTTAGATCCAAGCATATACTTAATGAATGATGAGAACAAAGCTTCATCAAATGATCCTGAGAAGAGCAGCAAAGAAACGAATTCTTCAAAAGATGTAACCTCGGACGAAAATCCGGAGAGTTCTTCAAACACTAAAGAAACTGATAATAGTGCTGTGGAACCCCATCCTCAGGCTGAAGCCAAGGAATCATTGGAAGCTATCAACGTATCAGAGAAAGTTATAGCGTGTCAAACCGATGGTATTTTTAACTAATAAGATTCAACTTATGCTCTTTTTTTTTTTATTGTTGTAAAAATTATTGGATTTGCTTTTATGTTTGAATGTATAATTCTATTTCGTTTCAGGTGCAGCTGAAAGTGCAAAAGATGCTGAAAAGGAAACTAAATCTGCAGAGGAAAGTGGAAAGAAGAAATCTGGCCCCAAGCCTATAGTCATATCTATTGTTTTAAAGATGACTGAATTCGATCATGAGGTGAACCATTGTTCATTTCGAGCTGTATAACTCTGAAAAGTAGCCTTCCTCACTTCTTGATTTTCGCTATCTCATTTTCTCACCAGGCTTTGCTGGAGGAATGGATCTCTTCCCGTACATCTGGAGAAAAATATACATCAAAGGTAAAAAAACTAAACAAAGAGTAACTAAATTTAACTTGAAAGTTGTGTTGAATACAATGTTTGGTTTTCTTGCTTATTGTTCTTTGTGCAGGAGAAAGAAAGAGTAATTAAAAACCTAAAAGTCATAGAAGAATACCTTTGTTCCTTCAATTCACAGGTTTGTTGAGTCTTTTAGCACTTCTATTTTCGAGTATCATCACGTTTCTTACATCTCTTATGCGTAAATCAGGGAGTGACTGTTGTAAATATATCGGCCACTACATTCCCACAGACATTGGATTCACTTCACAACTATCTTCTTCAGGTAAAGAGTCTGAAAGTTTAAAGCTGCAAAACTCTGAATTTCCTAAAACAAAAACTGTAACCTTACTCTTCTGTGTGTCGTATAGCGTATTGAGGAAGGGATTCAATCATCAGAGAATGAGATGCAGAAGTGAGACGCAAAAGAAGTCTTAAGTAGCCTACTTACTCTCTACTGTAATCTTAAGTTATGTCTCAGAGACTTGGTTTTCTTTTGTAGATTATATATAAATTCGATAAATCATATAAATGTATAAACTTGTAGCAGATTACATATGAAAAGATAACGTTTAATCAGATTTTGTACTTGCGTAGCAGTGATGACCTAATCATGCACAACCAAAAGTTTGTTATGTGATATATTGATCTGAAGGATTAAGATTCTTCTTGGCATAGCTCCACCAACTTCCAAGTTATTTATCAGATTCAGAGCTTTATATCTGTCAAATCATTATTGTTAATTCAAAGAACTTCAACATTTTTCTGTGACAACAAAGTCATTAAAAGATCTTTATAGTTAACCTACATTCATTTCTTCAAGCTTCTATGGAGATGCAACTGAGATTTGCAAAAAAAAAAAAGAAAAAAAGAATTTCTTAAATAAAAGTGGAGATGCGGGGTATCGATCCCCGTACCTCTCGCATGCTAAGCGAGCGCTCTACCATCTGAGCTACATCCCCAATGTTATCTAAATTACTTAAAGAATTTATTTATTTCTTATTATAATAAAGAGAGCCCCTCTTCAATGTCCTCTTTATAAGCCCGACCGAAGTATCTTAAAACCCTAACTCCTCGTTCTCTCTCTCTCTCTCTCTCTCTTCCTTGTCTGAAAACCCTAAAATCCATTGCTTCATCACAATCTTGATTTTAGTATTTGGTTTCAGATTCTTCTTTAGTCACTTGCTTATTTCATTTTTATTGAATTATCATTGGTTTTGGTTGCTGTCAGTTCTTGAAACCTTTGATAGCTCTCAAGTATACATACTTTTGGGGACATCTTTTCAAATATTTTCTAAACCTCAAGTTTTTGTCAACTGTGAGTATCATCTCATTTGGTTCTTGAGGCTTTAATGTTTTTACTTTTTTGGTTAATTGAGTTTGTGATCTTTGCAAGTGACGATTACCAGACAGGGACATCAGAACTAATCTGTGTTGACTATAGTCTATAATGGGAATCTCTCTGATGCTTAAACACTTATCTTATGACTTTCAGTTAATTGGGCTGAGTTTTGATTTTTCTGTGAAACCAAAATTGTTTTTGATTGAAAGTGTTAGGCTTTACCAATGATGGAATTCAAATAATCATCAGATCTGATGTGTAAAACATATATGATTACAATCTAGATGCTGAGGTAAAGCCTTTGGAATTTTCGCTTTATAATCTGATTATGAATCTTGTTTCCAATAATTTGACATAATCAAAACTCTTTTATCTGTTTCTTTCATAACTCAACAATATTGAATAGTAGTCTTTAAACGCAGTTGAGATCTTAATTCAAAGATCATTCAAAAGGTGTTTAGAGATTGTAATAGAACAAAAATTATCGAAATGTAATCTTTAGACAAGTTACAAGTACAACAGATTAATTCAACCTTCGGAGTTATAATTGATATTGCCATTTGCTACTAATGGAATGAAAGAAGCTAATAAGAAAACAAAATCTATACGCCAAACGAAGCTCAATGATACTAATATCTACAAATTAATAAGAAGCCTGATGAAAGATCATCTCTTTATAACAACATCTTTTGATGTTGCTCCTCTGTTTTATAATCGAGGATACTAGCTTGATGCAGGTTCAGGGAATTCAGATTCATATTCAGTTCCCCAATTGATGCTATAGCTGCAAGTTCCTTCTCGTCTAATCCCTTTGCTGGTCCGAGGCTGCATCTTTCGTTCCCGTGCTTAGCCAACGCTTTCTTGAACTTTGTGATCTGACACATATCAATCAAAAAGATTCAATTTATTGCCAAAATTGCCAATGATATAAAATGAGAAATGTTTTCGATTATAGAAGTTGCTTACGGTGGCAATAGTGCAGCTGAAGCTGCAGACTTTACCCTCTGATCCTCTATAGAACTTAAAGAAAGGAAGAACATGAACATTAAGGCCATGGCACATTGTTCTATGCTCTTCTTGATTCACTTTGAGAAACATCACTTCTGGGTTTGTTTCAGCCAATTGACAGATCTGTTATATAATGAATGAACTTATTAGAACACAACCCCCAAAATTGACTGAAAATAAATTGAAACTCTACTTCTTAAACTATTCACACCTTTGGGTGGAGAGATTTGCAGCCACCACAACCAGGAGAGTAGAAATCAAGAACAACTAATCTATCTCCAGCGTTTAACAAAGATTCAACAAGATGATTTGCAGAGTGAATCTCTATTACGTTGGGTTTCATTGACTTTTCCCACCATCTCATTCCTCTACTCATACCAATTGATGATGAAGATGATGACTTCGCCTGAAACTAGCCATTTCACACAAACAAAGCACACCGTTTAGGAATCTATACATCGACAAAGATTTGTCTTTAAAGAAAGTTATAAGAAATTTCTTGTTTGTTTTGCTTACAGGAGCCACAAAAGATGATGTATGGTTGGTGAAATCTGTTGAGGACATGGGATGTTCCTTCAAATCAAGGCTCATAACCGGGAAAAGTTTCGATTTTGATTGATTTTCCATAGAAAATGGATAAAAACCAGAAAGCCCATGATTGGTTCCAAGAGATGAAATGGCATCCATGTTCGTTTTAGGAAGCAGAAGCTAAAATCAAAATCCTGTGTTTTGTAAACTGATGATTCAAGTCAGAGAAAGACTCAAGAATAGAAGGAATTGGTCTTGAGATAAAGAAGAAGAAAAATGAAGGCTTTTGAATGAGAAAAATCACAAAAAGTTGGACACTTTATTGACCAACACCTCACGAAATCAATGAAGAACACACTCAGTACAATTTACGCAGAAACTTGTATTTTACGAGAAATTTGGAATTTACTCGAAAGTGGGTCCTTCTATATCCAATTGGATTTATATGATTTTATCCATATCCACTTTTCCGAGTTAATTTCGTGATTTCTGGTAAATAATTAGTTAATCCATTCATCGTAATTAACGATTGTTGACCAAGATTTAAATAACATTTGCCAAATACTGAGAAATCTTAAGATCCGGATTAGGTGTTACTACGATTTGATTAATCTTTAATTTATTAGATTATCCACTTTGTAACAGCATCTCATGGTGCTTCAAATCACTCTTCAAATTTGAAATTTTTTTTCATTTCTTTCTTATTTTTTGAAATCATACTTTTTATTTATAAAATAATCATTTTATTTTTGTTGCTTTATTATTTTATACCTAACTAATAAAAAGGAAACTACTAATACATGTAAACTAATCTGATATATTCTCTTGTACATAAACGTAAAGGTAAACTAGTTACTAATATATTACTAATTAATTTTTTTGTAACTTGTTTTTTCTATTTATGTGATGTAATGAATTTTTATGATTTTACTAATGATTTTATTGAATATTTGCTTAAAATTAATATATGTGAGACAAATATATAAATTTAAAAAATATAAGAGTATCTTAGAAATTAGTAATAAAAAATAAATTAAAATATTATTAAAATATTCATCTGAACAAAATAATAAAGTAAACTATTTGAACAAATCTTTCAAACTCTATTTTTGAAGAAAAAAATGAAGACAACATTAAAAATGGTCTACCTGATGTAAAATTGAGAGAAGGAGTAAAAAAGATCAGTGTCAGGGTCGTCGCATGAAACGTGTAGCTGACTGTGTATTAGCCTTTTCCTCGTTGGATTGGGTCCCACTTCGTTTTGTACTATGTTCATGCATTTTAACTCCAAGATAACTATATTATATAAAACTAATTACACAAGAAATTCTCTTTTTTTTTTTTGTTTATCAAAAAGAAAAATAAATTACCATTTTTAAGGTGATCATAATATTTTTGGGAAATTTATTATTTATTATTATTATTATTATTGAAGAATTAATATATTGAATTTGTTTTTATTAATTTGAGATTGAATCTCTATCTTATATTAGTATAAAAAAATTGTTACAGTGTCAGAGTCGGTTTTCCTTTTCTGCAATTCATTAAATTTGGATTTATTTGCATTATCCATCTTCTGTTTTTTTCTTTCTCAGGATAAATAAAATTTTAAAAGATTGACAGAGAAAAAGAAATTATGCAGCCCATAGTTTCTGTCTTTTTTTTTGCCTTTTATTTTGATTTAGGATTTGTCTGTCAGCGGCCCACAGAAATGAATCCAAAACAATTTGTAGAAACATAACTGAAATTGGAGGCAAAGTTGAGTGGAAAAATCATTGCAAAGTTGGTGATTTATTCTATTAAGAACACCTAAAGAGTTTTGTTTTCTTCTTCCATCAATATAAAATTAATAATATCAAGTTGATTCTTAGCTGTTGATCCCAAAATATATATACATCTTAACGTCGAGATTTACATACTGCAAAATGGTGAGAGTTAGGAATCTTTATGTTTCTTTGGAATTTGTCTTTTGATCGAAGCCCACATTGCGAGCCCAACATCGGCATAATTGGTCAAATATATACCAAAGTATGATCATGCTCCTAAAAATTTAACAGCCCTCAAACCCTAGCAGTCTAGCACTGTCTGTACCACATACATATATACAATTGATGAAAGAAATGAGACTGATTTTAATATATAGTTTAGTGTTTTGTGATCATTTAATACTTTATTCTAATATTATCATTCTATCACAAACCAAATTTAAGTATGAATGATATATATATATATATATATTTTTTTTTTTTGGTAGAAAAAATCAATGATCCAAACGTAACATTGATCCCAAATTCATTAGAAGAAAACTTTTTTTTTGGTATCAATGTTAAATTTTTCTTTATATAAGTTTCAAATTTTTGATAGAATTACATAGACAACAAGAAACAGAATAAGAAAAAAAAACAAAATGACTAAAAACACATTACAACAACAATGTGAGAACTGATTTTATGCCACAATAGACAAAATAAATGGAGAGTGACTCGGAAGCACGAAGATACAAAAAAACTATTGAAAACTGATTACAACAATGTGAGAACTGATTTTACCACACAATAGACAATGTGGTCGCCTATTATCTTTAATTAAAGGGGTTTATTGGTTCTATAATTTATAAAGAGTTATAAATCTTTTAAAGTTTGATGTTATTTAATTTTAACTTTTGGAGAGTTTATTAAAGTTGTGTGTTATTGGTTTTGATATTTTAAAATCTTGTTTACAATCATTAAAAATCATATGTTATTCGATATAAGATTTTAAAAAGTCATTCAAAGTCATGTGTTATTCAAATAAAAAGAATATAAATGATTTTATAAATTTTTCAAAGTTTAGTGTTACTGGTTTATTGATTTCAAACATTTTTGTTTATAAAAAGAGTCTTTCAAAATTGTAGGTGTTACCCAAGATTTTAAAGTTATTTTCTTGAAAAACATATATCTTTAGAAAAAAAAAATTAATAAAATAAAAATGAAAAAATATATAATTAAAGATAATTATTGCAAAAAAATTATATGAACTAATTTTTTTTGTGAAATTATATGAACTAATGATAATATATGTTTGAAATCCAAAAGAACAAATTTTTATATAAAACAGAACATATGAAACAAAAATTATTCATAAAAACTTAAAGACAAGATAGTAATAAATAATTAAAAATATAAAATTTTAAAAATAATATCTACAAAAATACAAATTCAAAAAATGAACTCTACAAAATCTTTATATATATTAAAGCGGAGGTACCCTCACATTTTGGACTTTAGTTTACGTGTTATAAAGTATATGATAAAATAACCTATGATTTAAATCGGTCAAATTTTGTTTACTAATCCTAATGATTAGGTAAATTTAAATATGTGATTTTTCTTATCCAAAAAATCTTGCATTATCTTCTAAACTTAAATTTGAATATATAGGTTCTAATCTTATCTATTTATTTAAATTTATATTTTTAAATCTTGATCGTTCATTAAAAAAATATAATAAGTAATATTTAGAAAATATTTGTTTTAAAAAATAGAAGGAATATTCGTTTAAGGAAAACTAAACATTAAAAAATATTCGGGTACATGGGTTTGAGTCATTTTTTTTTTGTTACGGGTTTTTGGTTCTTTTGCTTTAAGACTCATTTGAGTATTTTTATTTGTTTGGTCAGGTTCGGTTTGGTATAGATCGAGTTCGAGTAGTTTTATGTAAAAATCAAAATTAATAAAGATTTAATAGTAAAAACTTAAAAAAAACAAAATTTAATAGAAATATATCGAGTACAAATACGGTTCTTGATTTTGTTCTGGTTCGAGTTTGAGTTGGGTTTTTCAGGTACATAGATCTAGGATACAATCTAGTACTTTGTCGGATCGGGTTCGGTTACTCTAATTTGGATTTTTAGTTATTTTAATTTAAAATTTATTTAGGTATTTTTATCTTTTGGTTCAGTTTCATAGTTCGTTATACTTGAATATTTTTTTAAAAAAAAACTTAACTCCAAGGTATAGCGTAGGTTTAGTGTAGGTTGAAACCTAGTTATATTATAATTACTAATTGGTCTGACAATCTTAAATTCAATACTCTCATCGTCTCTTCAAGAAGTAGACACGTGTGTCATTTGCCTAATTTTAGGAAATAAGATGATGTGTAAATAATCAAAAGGCTTACGATTAGCGAAGAGACCGGAAAGTCTTCGAAGTGGATTCATTATGACACGTACTCTTGTCTTACTGGATAATTTCCTTATTTAGAAATATTAGTTGCTATCTTAACACCTAATTTCCAACATTTTCTATAACCACATTTTATTTTATTTTTAATTAGATCACCACTCTTTAATTCGACCCCGTCCCTTATGTTTTACTCAATTTTAAATAATATCGACTAGTTTGACATTTTGTGCGTATTTCTAGTTCTTTAATCAGGCAGAATTTTATAAGTATATCGTTTTATATTGGAATTTTAAAAATGGTTTTATTGCATTAAAATATGCATAGCAAGAAGAGCGTAGATGATCTTTCATTTTGTTATGTTTATATAAATAATTGTGATGATCTGATTTGGCTAGCTAGACCAATAAACTACAAAAAAGTTAAGAAAATTTGTAGGGAATATGCTAATATTCTGTTACTTTCTTTTTGTTTAAAGGTCAATAAATGAAATCAACGTATTGGTTAGTGTTCAATTTAGGGTGAATTGGTTATATGGTTAGTGTTCAATTTAGGGTGAATTGGTTATATCACAATAGATAAGTAATAAATTGGTAAAATAATAATGATAATTGTAAAATTAGGAATCTAACTTTGGTTTACTATTATACCCCTAATTTTAACAAATTAAATTTCAGAAAATAAATGAAAAATAAATGTGGGGACAAAAATATTAAAATGAGTCAGAGAAAGACAGAGGTTTCAGAAGATAGAGAAAAAAAAAACATGAATTGATTTGAGATGCTTGTATCAGTACATATATCCGATAATAATGTATTTAACACGATAATGATACATTTAACAGTTTAATTAAAATCATATACAATAACAAGTTGTGTATATTCGTAATGTTTTGTTTGTACATATAATTATTGTTATATATCGGTAATACAATTTTTGTGGGACAAGAGTTTATTTAAGATGTTGGATATGTAGAAGTAATACAAAAATTAACATGATAATAAAAAATATATTGCTACAAACAAGTTGTGTAGATTAATATCATTTTTTTATACATAAATTTCTCGATAAAAACCTAACAATAATATTGTTAGCAATGCTTCTCAATAACAAAATAATAAGCATGTTTATGTGTTTTAACACAAACATGTGATATAGGGTAGTAGTTAACACAATAACTAATAATATGTTCTGATAATTTAAAAATTAACAAACTAAATATCAAAATAAAGAAAATAAATATCTTGATAACAATATTGTTAGCAATGTCTTGTGACAATAAATAATATTGTCAGAACCTATGTATAGGGTTGTTATGGGTATTGTTAATATACAATATCCTATATTTTTAGCCCTTTGTTAGTTTACTAATTAGTTAGTTAAATGTTGTCATTCATTGCAATTTCCCTTTAATTTAATAGAAGAAGCACTACCTTAGCATTAGCATTATGTAGTTTTCATTCCATGAAACGGTACAAATTTCTGCAGAAAATATGTATTACTTTTAAAATCAATAGAATAAATCTGCAGACAAAACAATATTATTTGTATGGAGAAATGTTTTTATCAAGTGGTTTAATATTCATTTCTCATGTTTTTCTCACCGTAGTTCGATTTTAGAGAATCGTGTTGTCCTACGTGATATTATTAAAAGTTTGAGAAAGAGATTTGAGTTATGAATCAAATTTTGTTGATCTAATTATTGACTTAAAAATAAAATTATGTATTATTGGTACCTTCTCGTAATTAGTGATCCTTTTCAAAAGTTTAATTTTTTTTTTAAGGAAAAAGATGGGGAGATGGTGAAATGTAAACCAAGTACCAATCTCAATTGTTTGGTGAAACTCAACTATGAAACAAAAGATAATAAATGGAGATATATTGCTAGTGCTTGTTTGCCACTTATCAATTTTATTAATTTTATCTGTTTTAATAAAACCAAATAGAAAATATGGAACGTTATACGACCCAAAACGTTGTGAATTATGTTTTCAAGTGAACTATTGGTAAATTTTAGACATCTTCACTTGTATTTCTTTATAAATATGAATTAATTTTTCCTTTGGAAAAAAAAACATCGTTTCATTGGCTTGTAAATCTCTCTTTTACACTTTAAAAACTGTATGACTTTGTGTCATAGTTTTAACATTTACCTTATTTCAATTGCAAACCCTTAAAATATATTAAAAATCTGAAAATAGACAACTCATAAATTTATTTGTCTACTAATTTAGATATTCAAGCAGATACAATGTCAAATGCTTTATTGGCTGACTTTTGAAAAATAAATGTCTCTACCTCAAGAAAAAAAAGAAGAAAAATTATAATTGGCTGCCTGTATTTTTAATATTTTTCGTTGAACTCTAATAGATTTCTTCTTCATGTATATTTGGTTTTGCTTATACTACATTATCTTCAAGGTTAAGCTTGTTATAAATTCAACAAAATGATGATATTCTTAAAAGTACAATTAATATACAATAAACTTGTTCCCGAGAATACAATACATCGAAAATTCAATTATAAATTATATTCAAATTTGATTGTAGCAACGAATAATGTAATAATAGCGAACACTAATATAAACACGAATACACGATCATAGTAATTATTTTTACGAATGTAATTTTTTTCAAAATGGCAAAATCCATTTTTTTATTAACAATTGGATCGACAAAATTCATAGTCATTAATTGGATCATCTACCATCAAATTGAAACATATAAAATTAATTAGATTCTAGGCGAACATCCACCACAAGAACACTTTTTATTTCTAATTGCCAAATTATGGTAGCAGAAATAAAATGTGTTAGTAATACACCAAACGCACTTCGCTCTTCAAACACACAAAATTCTATCTAATAAACTATTATATTAATATTGAAAGTAGTTCTTTTAATATTGTAATAAAAAAAAATAAAAAAATTGACGAATAAGGTAACACGATTAAAGAACGAATAAGGCTACTAGCAGAAACATTTCAATCATGTTTTCTTGATTCTTCTTTTGGAAAGATAGTGTTAATTAATTAAACATATATTTAGTATCTTCATAGACTATTAAATTATTTCTAAGTCATTTAATTTTCAACTTTTTATAATTCTTATAATTGCTATTATGCCACGGACTTCCATATTAAAATCATAATCTGTTTGATCTCAAAAGTGGTTAGATATGGTTTCTCAATAAAATATGTATACCATAAGAGAAGTCATGCAAGATAATTTATCTATTTTAATATAAATAATGTATGTTTTAGACAAATATAAATATAAATACTTATTTCTTTCTCTATGAATTGTACTTTTCTAAACCGTTGTCATTATTCATTGTATTACTTAACTAACGTAATTAGGTTAAAGATAATTCTTTGTATTTATCACTACATTTATAGTAACTATGCTTAATGCGTTAGATTCAAAGAATCACAATTATCCCTTCACTTGTTAATTTCACAATTATCTTCTTCTTTTTTTTCTTTTTCTAATTTATATATCAAATATAATTAATTTATACGAATATTTAAAAAGGAAGAAAAAGGTTTTATAAAAGAAGAAAGTGCTAAAACAACCTACCCATGTTGCGTTACACACTACGTATCTTTCTACTCACACAAAAAAAAAAATGGGGCAATTTTAATTTTCATATTTCTATAAAAACAAAACTTTCGTTTTAACGTAATTTTCCTATAATTAAGAAAATGAAATATTGCAATTTTGTTTTTCTCTATACCTTCAAAGTTCCAACCTTTATATTTTCATTTGGCTCTTTTCCCTTTATATTTCCATCTGCATCTTCCTAACCTTTCTCCCTAACTTCTCTGTTTCATCTTTTTTCTTCTTCTTTGAATCCATAAATTCAAAAAGTCTGTTCAAGATCAAATCAAGAAATCCATAATTTTGAATTGAGAAAAGATTAAAAGAAAAAACAGGTTTTTGATTAAGTTTTGAAGGGTTTAAGGTGTTTTGGGAGAGAAAAAGATGGAGACTTTCTGTGGGTTTCAGAAAGAAGAAGAGCAGATGGATTTACCTCCTGGATTCAGGTTTCATCCAACAGATGAAGAGCTCATAACTCACTATCTTCATAAGAAGGTTCTTGACATCAGTTTCTCAGCTAAAGCTATTGGTGAAGTTGATTTGAACAAATCAGAGCCATGGGAATTACCATGTATGTTATGAAAGATGATCATGATTTGAAGTTCTTAACAATCTTTCTCTTGTTCTTGTGACCTAATGTTGTTGGAGAGATTTGATTTATGGGTTTTCTTCTTTTACAGGGATGGCAAAAATGGGAGAGAAAGAGTGGTACTTTTTCTGTGTAAGGGACAGAAAATATCCTACCGGTTTAAGAACAAACCGGGCAACTGAAGCCGGTTATTGGAAGGCAACCGGAAAAGATAAGGAGATTTACAGAGGCAAATCACTTGTTGGGATGAAGAAAACACTTGTTTTCTATAGAGGAAGAGCTCCTAAAGGTCAGAAAACAAATTGGGTGATGCATGAGTATAGGCTTGAAGGAAAACTATCTGCCCATAACTTGCCAAAAACCGCAAAGGTTAAACCAAAAATCTCAACTTTTGGAACCAAAAATCCTCTGTTTTCTCAATTTTGTTTGTTTGAATTGCAGAATGAATGGGTGATTTGCAGGGTGTTTCAGAAGAGTGCTGGAGGGAAGAAGATTCCAATTTCGAGTCTAATCCGAATTGGTCCACTTGGAGCCAACTTTAGTTCTTCAGTTTTGCCTTCCTTAACCGATTCATCGCCTTACAATGATAAAACCAAAACAGAACCGGTTTACGTGCCCTGCTTCTCCAATCAAACCGATCAAACACAAGCAATTACACTAAATTGCTTCAACAGCCCTGTTCTTAACACCATCCAAACAGACATTTTCCACAGGATTCCACTTTATCAAACTCAGTCTCTCCAGGTTTCTGGGAATCTACAAAGTCAGATTCTCCCGCAAGAACACTCAGTTCTACATGCTATGATCGAGGATAACAGAAGACAGAGTCTCAAAACCATGAGTGTCTCACAAGAAACCGGAGTTTCTACTGACATAAACACTGATATTTCGTCTGATTTTGAATTCAGTAAAAGACGATATGAACCTCAAGAAGATCCTTCTTCCTCTGCTGGACCTGTTGATCTTGAACCTTTCTGGAATTACTAAAGAAAAATCAAGACTCCTCCATTTATTTACTGTTCCAAGAAAGTTACGTAAGAAAACTTTTTCACCTTTTGGTGTCTTGTGTTAAAAGTTTGTATAGATTATTTCCTTTCAGCTTCAATATATATATATATATTTATGTATATATATTTATTATAGTCACATTAAAGAAACTTAAACAATTATAATTTGGTACTTGTTAGAGAGTAGTCTATTGGGTATATTTATCATAATTGATGATAATACATTTATTATATATATATATGTATATGTACACTAAGAGTCGTCTATTGGGTAAATTTCATTTTCTTGCTGGTTTATTTTTGGTGTTATGACATTTAAAATTGAAGTCTTAACAGTTTAAAAATTCATTTTTTTAAAAGGCCTACTTTATGTAGAAATAACAATTTAACATATAGCATAGCTAATAACAGATGAGGCTATGCATGATAACTGAATTTCTTGAATGAATAACTTACCTATATTTTAATTTTTAATTACAGTTCATATGGTTAATTACTCAGTAGTCTTAAGATACACATGAATAAGTCTAATATTTCAAGTAGTTTGTGGTTAATTATACACTAGTCTTAAGATACTTTAGATCATTTTTGGAAAGTTCAAACGTATTCGAGATTTTTTTGGTTCTTAAAGTTATTACCCAAACAGAATAGAAACCAAATCAATATTGAACTGAAACATTTTCAGTACTTAGCTAAGTAAAAACTTTATCTATCTGATATAATAGGTTCTACCTAAAGTGAATGGAATACCAAATGCCAAAGTCAAAGAAATACAAATAAGGAATATTATATACATTTTGCTTTGGTATGAAAGGAATATTATATACATATATGTCTAATATATATAAGGCATGTGGTTAATTAAAAAAATTGGGAAAGTGTAAAGTGAAACACAATATCCATGAACATAAAACCTTAATTCACGTAACGTTCCAATTAGTAGAGTTTCAAAGGTATCTAATTTCTAATACTAGTCGAATCAAAGATGTGAGGTCAAATAAATGATCTATCTAAGGTTTACAATATTATACTATATTTTAGATCTATTTTAATAATTAGAAAATTTTGAAATTAAAATATTTTTAAATAAGAAATAAATATAATAAATAGCTTGTACTTTTTTGTTTTGTTTTGTTTGATATATAACTAAAAAAACTAAAGTTCGAAATGTAACATTTTATGAATCCGAGTTTCATACGTTGCATGACGGATATATTCCGTTATAAAGCTGTTATGCGTGATGCTTGAAATATATTTATATAATTAATATGTATAAATTACGTAGCACATCTTTTTCTTTGTCATATATTCTTTCTTTTTCTGTCCTTCTACATCATATATATATGCTTAAAATTATACATATATAATGATTTTTATGGACTACTATTAACTTCTTCTTTTTTTGAAAGTTTTATTTAATGGTAAAATGATGTAGCTAAAAGTGATTTTCCAATATATATATATACGAATATACCTTGAAAATGAAAAAACAAACTACAGACGAAAATAATATGATATGAATAACAAATGAATGTACAAAAAAAGATAGATCCGTGAACTAAAAATGTGGAAATTACTGACAGACAGAACATTATATGTTTCCACACAAAATGTCTGCATTATTCAACAAAAAAAGATTGATTAATTTGATTTTTTATAATAAAAAAATATACATAAACCAAATTAGTTGGATCGTATTAATATTTTCAGTTAAATGTACTGTATTTGTCTTACTCTTAGTCAATAGGTCAAATCTTAGTGATCTTATTATATATTGACATATTCTTTTTCGGGGAAAAAAACACAATTAGTTGAACAGAAATAAAATGCTTTCTTAGAAAAGTTATTTCACCGGTCAAATGTAAATCCTTGTATTAAAATAGAAAGATATTTTAAAATTTTGTATTCATATGTATTTTCACATTCTATATTTCTATTGTTTCAAAAATGTTTTTTTTTTTTTTTTGATAAACTGTAAGAGTTCCGAATCTTTGACCCATAATCTCCTTCGGTGCCCAAGGCCAACCGTTGATAATTCCACGTTTAAGGCGTAAATCACCCTTCATCACTACACTTGTTTCAAAAATGTTTAGTGATGAAACGACACAAAAACCTAACATTGTTTCTTAAAAATGTCAAGAGTTTTGCGGAAGATGTATATTTCATAAGCCAAAGAAGCATATTTATAAGTGTACATAATTAAGATTAACCTAACTATGATATATATACAAAAATAAACAACAATGTTAATATTAAGATCCTCCCATACAATATTTTTATATGTAACCAAATTTAATTTTTAATTTTGTCATACATATTATTCTGTCACGTAATGAATTTACAATTATCTTTATAACCAGCCATTTTAATTTATTTACCAAAAGTCTTTAATAGTTAAGTTTCAAGAAAAGAAGAATTGGATTAAAATGTTGTAGTTATCTAATTTGGGCTACGTATATTTATTTAAGATCTTACGTTCAAAGTTAATTACGGGTTTTACATGAATACGTATACCTACGTGTCACAATTAGATGTTAATTGTTTCTTTTTTTTGGTTTTCAATAATGTCAGATAGATGTTAATTGTTTATCTGTTTATTTTCACTTTACAAAATAAAATGTCAGATAGAACCAGGTGGTTCAGTTGACTTACCCATGTTGTAGCTTAGCACTAGGTGTGAAGTTCGAAATCCTACCTGCTTCAATTGAAGTATTTAAGTTATAGATCATGCCTTATTATCCAATTGTTTGAAAAAAAAAAATTAAATAATTATGATTTTTTTCATATGTAGTTCATTTAGATCTTAGTAAACAAGAGTGATCCGCCACCAGTTTTTGAAAAGAAATTCTCTTATCATATTTTAGAGCAATGCAAGAATTTCAACGTAGAGAATAGGCCCAGTAAAAGCGCAATAAAGCCCATCAACTGGCCCACTAATACATTGAATCCTCTCGCATGTGACATAAACAAAAGTCCAATAATACAACAGATATGAATGTCCAAAAAAAAAACATTAATCCATCTCTAAAAGTAATTCTAACTCGAACAGATATTTGGTTATTACCATTAACTAATATATTCTTGAATTTTTTTAGCATTTAGAATGACCACTTGGTTATCTTCTTTTGACATTTTGGTATTATATTATGCTTAATGAGAAAAATATCAAATATAGACCACTAACAACTTGTAAGTTGAAATTTCAGAAACCAAATCTGCAAGTGAATAAAAAAACAAAAATCAAAGTGATATAACAATTTGTTAGCATAAGGTAAAAACAAGATTGGCTTACGATAATATTATATATTTAGTTAACAGTTTCAGTGTAATTATAAGGATTAAAAGAAAAGTGGAGAAAGTTGAGAACCACATAAATCTTACCCAAGACTAGTGCCCCACCTTCCATCGTTTCTTTACTTTTTATTTTGTCTCAAAAGGAGTTCTTGATGGTGTGCTCTTTGGCCAAGCAAAACTCACTAAATATTTATACATATTATTGGAATTCGTATTTATGCATTCTAACCAAATCAAGAAAGCCCCAACATTGTCAAAATTATAATGTTTGGAACCTCCCGACTTTGAACCTCCTCTCACACATACTTCCTGTTTTGTGGCATAAACAAGGGTATTCACATGGCTTCTCCTGGGGTATTCACATGGCTTCTCCTGATCTCATGATTAATTGGAATTCATGTCATGTTGATCTCGAAAACTAGATAAGACCTACATCTTCATATTATGCCTCAGAATTCATGGATCCCGTTAACTCAAAGCACATGAGTTATCCAGTAAAACAAATCAAGAAGCGTAAATAAACAAATAAATATATATATATATATATATATATATATATATATATATTCTTGTTTCTAATGAACATTAAATGTAACATAATAATTAAACTAAAATTGATTAATATCTAATAAAACCAAATATCTCTAAAAATGTAACAATGGAAGGTGACGTAACTGACATAATATAATAGAGTTTAATGAAATGAGGGGTCCCTCTTGACCATGCTTTTCTTGTTTTCCTCTTCATCAATTCTGGAATAGTTAATTCAAGTTGTATGAATCACAAAAACGACAACTCTAATAAAAATAAATCAATGGTAAAGAAGATTTTACCATAAAGAAAATGGTAACGGAGAATTACCATTTATAGAAATAGGTTTTACACAATGAAATAAAAAGATGTCCATACACTTGTTTAGTTGCTTATATAGATCTGTCAATTAAACACTTTTTCTTATCAGAATGATAGAATGGAAGGTCATCAATTGAAGTCAATAAAGAGAAGTGTGGAAGAAGATGATGATGATGATGAATGTGAGTGATGCTCCAAAGGAAGCTTAGACGGTTTCGAGGAATTTTGCATTATTATCTCTCTTTGGATGGATGATCAACACTTGGCAATTTGGATTCTCTACAGTCTGCAATCGAGTGGTCCTCTGTTGCTTTCATATCTTTTTTACCTCCAAGAAGTTCGGCTAATTCCAAATACCCACGAATGAATTATTGCGTTTTTTGTTTTAAGTCCAAAAAAACAACAAAATGAGAGCAAGTACATACGTTTAGGTTTCAATATATATATAATCTTTTTCAACAAGAGTTTAAAGCCCTAAGACTGATGTTATTCGTGATTTGCTTCATCTGATTAAATGGCCTCTTTAATTTTGCTTTGAGGCTTTGATGAATCACTAATAAGTGCTTAGGTTCTTTTGTACCACTATAAGACAAATATAGCGTGTAGTTTTATGTTGGACACGCTAGTTTTCTAAAACACTTTATTAAAAGAGACACATTTGAATGATTAATATATTGGTATGATATTGCATTATTTTATTTTCAGGAGTTTTCCATAATTTATCTCATCAATGATTGTCTTCGTGCAGTCTGAAATATGTTTTGAGCTTTTATCTCGCTTGGCTAAGCTCATCAGTTGCGCTAGCTTTGTTGAGAGATAGATCTTAATTTACTCATTTTGTCTTAAAACTTTATGTAGTGCGTCGTATAATTAGTTGGTAAATAAAAAATATATATTATACTCTAATACATATTATGTAAATTACCAAGCGATAATATGCGAGTGATTTCTTTAGTACCAAAAGTTTAAGGGGCTCAAGTTCAAATTTAGTCTTTGGGAGGGATATTCACATGGGCTCCCCTGATCTTCAAAAGTATGCACGGTTGAAATGTGATGATGCATTAATCTTTAATGTCAAAATTTTTAATATGTTGTAGCAGAAGATTCATATACCCCACTTGTCAGAGTTGATGGTCATCTAGAAGCCGGAATTTCTCAATTTACAAAACAAAATATGTAAATCTATAGGTGTCATCTTGTTTATAGTTTGTAATATTCTTTATCACAACATTAGAATATAATATAATATGTAAATGTATATTATTTTCAGTTACCAATTATTTGAAGGAATATCTTTATTTAAATGAAAAATTAATTGAGACCAAAGCTGACCGCAAAATCCTGAATAAGTGATCCCCCGACAGATCATTGAATCGTTTTCAACAAGTCGACAAATATTCTTTTCTTATAATAGTGAAAATAAAATAAAAATACCCTATTTTTAAAGCCTCTCGAGTTTTACTTTTTTGGGTGAGTGGATGTTTCTCACGTTTGTGTTTTAGCTACATGCAGGTCCCATTTAAGAATGGCTCAACTTCTCACACTCTCAACCTAATAAGTACCTGTCATAACCTCAATCTATAACTCAAAATTTTTATTACACAAGATTATATACAACTACATATAATCAAATTTCGATAAAATTATATATAAAACTTGACATTTATAATACAATATTTTTGTTTTTTTTTTTTGGGCAAATAATTAGTATCATCCAATATTTATAGGTTTGATTATAGTGTATAGTATACACTATACAGTGTGGAAGTGTGTCCCTTCTTTTTGGTCCGAAAAATGTGTCCATAACTCATAATTTTAATAAGTATTTCCGATAGTTGGAAATTAATTAATAACGTTATTAATAAGTCCTAATTTTATGTCTGGATTCAGAATCAGTGGAGGCTTTGAGTAGGAAACTATAATATATTTCGTGAAGAAGAGTGTTTAATCATGATAAAAAGGTAAACAAAAAGAGGATCAACTAAAATTAATAAAATTAATAAACATGTGTACGTAAAGATTATTATAACGAAAAAGTA
Source organism: Lepidium campestre (assembly GCA_009757365.2). Classification (NCBI taxonomy): domain Eukaryota; kingdom Viridiplantae; phylum Streptophyta; class Magnoliopsida; order Brassicales; family Brassicaceae; genus Lepidium; species Lepidium campestre. The sequence continues at coordinate 209,859 of WJSH01000749.1, read as the reverse complement.
TATTCGCATATAACCTTAAAATATACAATAAAATTGAGCTGGAATTAATAAATTGTCGAAAATGGTAGTGACAGATAAGTCTGCAATTGGGTGGAGAACAGGCATAAGAATCCAAAAATCAAACCCTTCACGTATACAGATTTACTTCACTAAAATAAAATTAAGTTTGTAACATACACACAAAAAAAAAAAAGTTTGTACGTGAATTGATAGTCTGTACAAAATCAAGAAAAGATAGAAGAGTTAAAGCAATCTAAATGCTTGGATGAGACTCATTGCAGAGATTGTGGTTTTGTAAAAATTAAGGATGATGAGTTTTTAGTTCTTGAGATATACTAAGATAAGTTGTGCGGAGAAGAAGGGTATTTCTAAAGGAAATATCTTAAGGCTGACTGCAGATCTTCGTAGATTAGGATTTTGGTTCGAATTTCGAGGTTATCAAAAAAAAATATACTAAGATACTAAATTTAGATAATATATGAAAAACGATAATATTGAAGAGCTTGTCTTGGATTTAGAGAGAATAGAACTGAAAGTCTAAACATCCTCGTTAACAAAAAAAGAATATTGAATGTAGAGCACCTCCTTTAGTCCTTTACAATCATTTGTTTTCTTTATTCTCTAGAAAAAATCCCAACATTTCATCTTTTGTACTCACTTCAACAAAAAACAATGAATCTGTAAAGTTTTATTTAAAGCTAAGATTCAAGTGTAGTATGTGAGTGACTAGTGTAGTCTTCTTACAACATTTGGAGGTTTTGTAACCCTATCATCTTCACTCATACTATGACTATCTCCAAAACTCTCTCTTGCCATAAAATCTACAAATATATACAAAGTATACTAAAACTTATTTCATATAGAAGAATCCGTTTAGAATAGGGTGTGTCGACAGATTTCGTTCTCTGTATGAAATAGAAATCCGTTGAAAATCTATAAATTTCCACTTTTGTCAGATTTTAAAAAAAAAATTTTGTAGTATATATTATTAAATTATCTGGCATAAAGTGTGGAAAATGAAAATGTTTAGTCAAAAAATAGCATGAGGAAAATTTGTTTCAACTATTTCGATCATAAAGCCTTAGAAAACTGTTGACAAGGTGGGTTCCAAACTCATGAAGGTTACGTTGAGAGTCATAAGGAAAATCAATTGGTCGATGAGAAATTATATTGTTTTTGTTATACAAAATTATTATTTGGTATAATTAAGGAAAATAAAATAATAGAGAACCGAAATGAGAATAAGTGAGAAGTAGTAAGAGACGAACAATAATAGAACAACATCAAAAGTGGCAAACAAATGGGACCAACACTGAAACAACATGTGATGTTACAATTTCACTTCAATTCTCAATTATCAACTATTATTCAGGACCCATTACATTTTCCATTTGTGTTTACAAAATTAACTTCAAATTAATATATGAATATTTACGTTTAATATAAACTGAATAATTAAGTATACACGAAACTCTTCTTAATATGGTGGTTAAATGACCCAACTAATAACTCAAGTATCTAGAGTTTGACTTCATTCCACTATATATAATAGTTAATAAGAATTTTAGGGATGAATTTGAGTCATGGATAAAATATTGTCGATTCAATTGTTGATAAAACAAAAATTAATTACATTTATCACTTAAATATATTGATATCTAAAACAACTATTATTTATTTTATCCTATAAAAATTGAATATGCACGATTCTAGCTAAGTATATTTAAGTGATAAAAACTTAATATATGTTATCTAGTAACGAAGCGCATATCCTAATAATAACCAAATCAAAAAAAGTATATGAAAAATATTGTAATATCCAACATCGCATTTCAAACATTAAAAAAATAAACGAAGTAGCTTTAACAGATTTATCTAGGGTGAATTGGGCAAAATAACACTAGATAAGTTGGACATTGGCAAAATGCCAATGATAATTAGAAAATTGGCAATATGACTTTCATTTCCTAAAAGTTCCTAAAAGAATATTGTGTCAGAAAATTGATAATGATATAGTTAACAGTATAATGTAAATCGTAGACGATAACAAGTTGTGTAAATTGATAATATTTTGTTTGTACACATAACAAGTTGGATATATATAGAGTATTGCGAGAATTATGATTAATAAAGGGTTAATTGGCCAAATGCCAATAGATAACATTACAATTGGCAATCTGCCAATGATAATATTTTTATTTGCAATCCAACTTGAATTTCCGTTTTTAACCTTACTAGTTTTATCCAAAACAGTGTTGAAGCAAAACATCATTGTAGCTAATGTTTTGATAATATTATAGTTAGCAGTATAATGTTTTGTTTGTACACATAAGAAGTATGATATATATAAATAACAGCGAAAATTATAAATAATTGCGATAATTACGATCAATAATAGGGGTTATGGAGAATTTACAAAGATAACTATAAATATATTGCAACAAATTTGAAGATAAACATACAACATAACTTAAAACATGATAATAATATTGTTAGCAAACCTTATAAAAAAATAAGAAATATGACAAACACATGCTATATAATAGGGTTAAAATAGGAATTGTCAAACAACAGTAACCTAGTGTTTTTCTCTTTATTACTTTGCCAATTTTCAACTTATCTTTTGTCATGTACTCAAATTTCCCATGAATAAAAAGGGGTTGTTGTATATATCGAAGTAATGTACAATTTACGGCGATAACTATATAAATATCTTGCAACAAATCTGAAGATAAACGTACAACACAACTAATAATATGATATTAATATTATTAGCAATTATTCTAAATACAAAAAAATGATAAATATGATACACATGCTATGATATAGGATTAATTTGAGCATTAAAGTGTTACAGTGACCTATAATGCTATTTTACCAATTTTTAAATTATCTGAGGTCATACACTCATATTTCCAATTTATCTATTTAGTAATGAAATAATTTACTTTTTTTGGTAATGAAATAATTTACTTTTTTTGGTTAAAGTAACTATAAAGTTTACTTTTACCAAAATATCTGTAAAATTGAGAGTGTATGTGTGAATATATGCGTATATAGAGGAGCTCATCAGCTCACCACTATCTATCACACACAAACTAATAATGACTCTTGGTTCTTCTTAATTAAGCTTCTTGATTCTTATTATAAGAACCGGAAGAAAAAAGAATTCAGAATAAACATGAAAACACTTATTAGCAGCTCTTCGGGTAAGATCCAAGAGCGTTTCTCGATCAGTCTCATCTTCAGATGCATCAGAGTTCTCATCAACCGATCTATTTCTTTCTTATTTTGTTAAGCAACGCTTAATAAGTTCCTCTCAAAATTTACTACTGTCTTTAAAATATATATATATATATATATATCAATATATATATATACTTTTTTTTTGTTCTTGTTCTTATATCTTGAGTGAATTAGTGAGAGGTTATGTGAACTTTCACCGGCTAGTGAATTCAGACATATCGGAAAAAAGATGTCAAGAAAGCCATGTTGTGTCGGAGAAGGGCTGAAGAAAGGAGCTTGGACCACTGAGGAAGACAAGAAACTCATCTCTTACATCCATGAGCACGGCGAAGGAGGCTGGAGAGATATTCCTCAAAAAGCTGGTTTATATACATACACACAATCTCTATACATGTTTTATTAGTATTTTTGGTATAAATTAAATGTTTTGATGAATATTTTTGGTATTAAATGTTTTGATGATTAGGGTTGAAGCGATGTGGAAAGAGTTGTAGACTGAGATGGACTAATTACCTTAAACCTGAGATCAAAAGAGGCGAGTTTAGTTCGGAGGAAGAGCAGATTATCATCATGCTTCATGCTTCTCGTGGTAACAAGTGAGTTTTCATATATTTTAATAAAATGCATATAAAGGTTTCATAATGTTATATAGATTATTTTGGATTTTAATCATATCTCTGATCTATCTTTCTATCGTCTTTCCTTTAGGTGGTCAGTCATAGCAAAACATTTACCTCGAAGGACAGATAACGAGATCAAGAATTACTGGAATACGCATCTCAAGAAACGTTTGATTGATCAAGGTATTGATCCCGTGACTCACAAGCCACTAGCTTCTAATTCCAAGTCTTTGGTCTCTGAGGATTTGGATTCTCAAGATGCTTCTAGTTCCGAGAAGCAATACTCTCGGTCTAGCTCAATGCCATCTCTGTCTAAGCCTCCTGTCTCCGGTTCGGTTTCCGAGATCAGAAACAATGATGGGAAACCAGTTCTGAGTGATTCCTTGAGTATCAAGAAACGTTTCAAGAAGTCCAGTTCTACTTCAAGGCTATTGAACAAAGTTGCGGCTAAGGCAACTTCTATCAAAGACATATTGTCGGCCTCCATGGAAGGTAGTTTGAATGCTACTACTATATCACATGCAAGGTTTTTGAATGGCTTTTCTGAGCAGGTTCAAAATGAAGAAGATAGTTCTAACGCATCTTTGACAAATACTCTCTCTGAGTATGATCCTTTCTCTCAGTCATCTTTGTATCCTGAGCATGAGATCATTGCTACTTCTGATCTCTGCATGGACCAGAATTACGATTTCTCACATTTTCTCGAAGGACATAACTTCAACGAAGAGACTAATATGAATGTTGAGTACGGTCAAGATCTTCTTATGTCCGATATGTCTCAAGAAATCTCATCAACTAGCGTTGATGATCAAGACAATATGGTTGAAGGATGGTCAAATTATCTTCTTGACCAGACGGATTATATGTATGACACCGACTCAGATTCACTCGAAAAGCATTTCATCTGACTCTTCATATTCAGACAGAAAGATAAGGCTTAAAACAATGGTTCTGTAACCAAGACTACTAGTCGATTAACTCGTTTGAAAACGAGAACTAATTACGTATTTGGGTTGTTTAATTAGTATATAATATGTTCAAGATCTCATGGTTATTGATCCCAAATTTAGGGCTACTATAGCTACGATGTTAAATAAGGGTTTGAATTATGCATATAAGTGTAATCATGTGGATCAATTTGTCATTGATTTGCAAGAATCACAATGTTTTATGATGATATCTATGAAAACAGCTTGTTTTCTTTATAATAATTTGATAATAGTGCACATTGTAATCATCAATCATTCTCTTTAATTGTTGATGCTCTTCTTTACGAATTAATCATTTTAATGTTTCCAACTTTACATGGCATAGTAGTGGTACCTTTCATTGGATTTTAACGGATCACAACATCCCACTTTCTGGTTTTTATTATTTTTATAATAAATCAATAGTGATAAAAAAGGCTCAAACGAAAAAGACATTGCAAGAAAAGTGTATTGTGTGGCCAATAAAACAGAGTTTATGAAAGCTGAAGATCAAGATGTGAAACAGAATTCCAATTAGATTTGTGACCCGACAAATCTGTTTAACAAAATTTAATACTAATTAGGCCTTGCTCTAGCCTCCTTAGGGGTTATTAAACAAATAGTAATCATTCTTGCAAAAAAAACAATGATAATCATGTACAATAACACTAACAAATGGTATTGTAAAAGTATACATGTAATATGCATACACTGTCATGATCAAGTGGTAGAGCGAGATTGAAATCTCATATAAGTATCTCGACTTCAAACCTTGACTCCTCCCGTACTAGCATATGACACAAACATGGATATTCTTATGACTCCTCCGGCTTAAGAGTTAGTCGGAATTTATGACTCGTTGACCAAAAAACCATATAAAATTAATACAACTTTTGATTATGGCTCGACCTCATGGATCTCTGTTGACCCGGAACTTTATTTATAATATATATATATATATATATATATATATATATATAATATGTGCCATATTAATTGAAAAATCAAGTTATTGATTACAATTCTTCAACATATGATTTTCTTCTTATTGATATGAATTATGATTCTTCATTTCCTTATTTGAATGTTTACATTTTAATTATACTTTTAGATGTATTGCGACGACAAAACATCTACATATAGAAACACAAATTTGATACCGTAATCCACATACTAGTTAGAAAGTAACAGGATAAGATTTTTTAAATGCTTTTATTTTTTGTTTTGTTTTGACAAATAAAAATAATTATGTGAAGTCTTACTCACTTTTGGTAAATGGCCTTTTGACCCAACACCCATCCCTCAATAATTTTAGAAAAATACAAAATAGATAGTGAAAATGCCCCAATCAACTTTCTAAGAGCCACAAAAACCAAAACAATGCAATTTGAACTTACAACAACCAAATCATTATAACATTAGATTGTATAGATCCTATGCCACTATTAAACAAATATTTTTTTTTAATAATTTACATAAATGATAAAAATTTATGTTCACAATTAAATCAAATCTACAAAACCCGGTAATAATCCAAATATTTTCTTAAACTTCAAACAATACTAAGTGAGATAACGCGACTCTCTGAAATAAAACTTTGATGGAGAAGGCTACAAAGATGAATATTTAACCACTTGAAAAAAAAACTTTCTCAAATAAATTATGTTAAAAAAAATCATTAACATGTTTTATTTTTCGGTTGTATTGCGGGTTTATTATTATTATTATTATTATTTTTGTTGAAAGTTTATTAGTTTTTTTTACCAAAACAGAAATTAAAATAATCTTTCATTGCATATCTTAAATTTTAGGACAAAATAATATTAAAAAAAAAAAGAACTTTTTTTCCTCAAATCCTTTCTATTATATAATACTTTTGTTTTACCTTGAGGACGTTATACACGTGGTTAGCTCTTTTGTTTTTTTATCACTATGTGGTAACGCTTTTTAATTTATTAGTCTAAAGTAAAATAATGCTTTTATATTTAAAGTATGATTAGTAAGTGCCAAAAAATAGTGTGATTAAAAAAATGTCAGAAGAGAAAACATGGTAAAAAAAAACACGCAATATTTTATTTTTCTTAACTATTTAAATATTAATTTGGTAAAATATCTAAATATTAATTATTTATTAATATTTATAGCCCATTTATTTGCACAAAAATTATAAGGCCCAGTAGTGATGGACTTTACTTGAAAGCCCGAACTAGTATTGTAAACAAATGTGAGGAGACGTTTGATTTCATTGAACCTTTTAATAAATCGTAATCGCTTCGTAAATGTAAGATTAATAGTCAATGTTACTAATCACTTTTACGATGATGTTATGCAGAGTTTACTATAATCTTTGGGAATCATCATTTTCTTTACCAACGATTTGAATTGACTCACTCCTCTCTCTATAAATAGGTAATGTTCAATCAAGATCTGTATAAAATCACTCACAATTCACAGTTCAATATACCCCTCTAATTCTTGATCAAAATCACATCTATGCAATGAGTGGGAAAAGTGGTAACGGCGGTGGAGGGAATAGCGGTGGTGGTGGTGGAGGGAAGAGCGGCGGAGGTGGAGGAGGAGGAGGTAAGATGGTAGCACCAGGAGGAGGTGGTGCTTACATCTCAAGAGCTGGATTTGAGAGTAACCCTCAAGGTTACTTTAGTAACTTGCATGGATCAAATGGACAGAGCAAGAAGTGATCAATCATCCTTTTTATCACTTCTCTAGTTTGTCATTCAATAATATGAAATGAAATCTTAAATAAAATTATGAATAAAATGATTTGTGTTACTTTTTAGCCTCTCCTCTTCTTTATCAATCTCTGTAGTAACACACAGCCAACAAAATAATGAGCCCTCTTCCAAAAATACTTGATAATTCTCACACAAAGTAATCTACTACTTTTTGAAATCAATCTACATAAGTTTACTAGGTTTGGTCAAGTGTTCGACTAGATTGAAAATAGCTCGACTCTACTATAGGTTTGGTTAAATGTTTTAGTTTTGTTGTTTGTTTTTTTCTTATGATAGATAAACATAAAAAATTCTTATTGACAAAGTAATTTTTGACAGAATTGTGTAACTTTTTAAACATGTGAAATTTAAACATATGTGGTTGTTAAGTTTAAATCTACTTTCAACATTTGTAATTAAATGTACTCTTGGACTTGGATTATGTTTTTTATATTGTTAATTTCCTTAAATGAATTTCTATTTATTTAGTCAAACTTTTATTGAATCATAAAAAAGATTATTTATATCTTGGTGTAGTAAAGTGTAAAACTATTGTTGTCTCATTTTTTCTAAAAAGATGTAGATATTAATTTCATAATTCAATTTACAAGTCAGCAATAGAGAGCCAACCGTTTGAGATAAGCTGCATATCGGATCAGAGGAAGAAGAAGGTGTTGCCCACGAGACCGTAATCACACGTGGCTGATTCTCAGATATTCTATTTTTGCTTTCCCGGAAAAGAATAAACTTCCTGTGGATTTTGGTGGAGAGACGAAGGAAGAAGAGGAGGAAAACAAAAAGCACAATTGGGGTTTCTCTCACTACCTAAACCCACCAATTCTTTCTTGATTCTAGTCAGAGAAGCTCGAATTTCTAGGACAAATATTACTTAAGTGAAGAATCTCTGATTCGAATATGTCGACCTCAGCCGCTACTTTGTGTTATTCATCAACCCAAGTCAATGGATTCGGTCTTAGGCCTCAAAGGTCGCTTCTTTCCAAACCCACTTCGTTTTCTTTCTCCAGGTATATCGAAATTTAGCTGCTTTCTTTTTCTTCTGCTCGAGTTTTGTGTCGATTATCGATTACGGAATCTTCAAGATGAAAACCCTCAGAACTTGCTTGAAATTGAATGCTTGGAATTTCGAAAATCACGGAGTTGTGGATTTTCCCAGAGAAATCTAAATTCAATTAATCTTGACACTAAATACTGTTTGTTGTTGTTACTGAATTGATATTATTTGACTTTTGAAGTGATAATCTGCTAATGAAGATCTTTAGAGTATCTGGTTATTCTATATGTGTTTGTGGATATGCTTGAGTAAACACTATCAGTTCCTGCAATGATGTAAATGTTGATCTCGAGAGCTTCTGCCTGTGATTTGTCACTTGAAATTGAACAATTGGCATTAACTGTTATCCTCAAACCACAATTTGATCCATTCAACTTTTGCAGAAGGAAAACTCATGGTATTGTGAAGGCCTCAGCTCGGGTTGACAAGTTTTCGAAAAGTGATATTATCGTTTCTCCCTCAATTCTCTCGGCTAATTTCGCCAAACTAGGCGAGCAGGTTTTGTTTGCTCTCCTTCTGAAAGTTACTCCAAGGTCAATGGCTTCTTGTTTTTTGTTTCTCCATTTCACACTTTTTTCCCGGTTTCTTCCAGGTCAAAGCCGTAGAGTTGGCAGGTTGTGATTGGATTCATGTTGACGTGATGGACGGTCGTTTTGTTCCCAACATTACAATCGGACCTCTCGTGGTTGATGCTTTGCGCCCTGTAACAGATCTTCCGTTGGATGTTCATCTTGTAAAGACTTGCTCCTATTATTATCTCTCTACGTATGGTTTCTTGGTCTTTCAAGTCAAATTTCTGATTCAAGATTCTCTATATCCAGATGATTGTGGAACCTGAGCAGAGAGTACCGGATTTCATTAAAGCAGGTGCAGATATAGTCAGTGTACATTGTGAACAGCAATCGACCATCCATTTGCATCGTACCGTCAATCAAGTACTGATCTTTTCTGGCTTCCAATTTTTCTAAAATTTTCTCTCTTAAAAGTTAATTTAACTTCTGATGAAATGTTCTTACAACTAATCTTACCTTCTGCTGCGGCATTGTTTAGATAAAAAGCTTAGGGGCTAAAGCTGGAGTTGTCCTAAACCCTGGAACCCCATTGAGTGCAATTGAATACGTCTTGGATGGTGAGTTTTTCTGTCCTAACACTGCACTGCACTTGCTTTGTGAGAGACTGGAAACTAATTCTCATTGGATTATTATGTATTTCTGGAATCAGTGGTGGATCTGGTCTTGATAATGTCGGTCAACCCTGGCTTTGGTGGACAGAGCTTTATCGAAAGCCAAGTAAAGAAAATCTCGGATTTGAGAAAATTGTGTGCAGAGAAGGTATTGATCCAGTAAAGTCTCTCCTAGTTAAAGCTTATTCTCTTCTAAAAACATTGTCTTGTGTGTTTAGGGAGTAAACCCGTGGATTGAAGTTGATGGTGGTGTCACTCCAAAGAATGCGTACAAGGTGAAGCTTGAAAACTCTTCAAAGTTTCATCTTTAACTCACATTTACTGCTGGAGATAATTAAGAGTTCTCGTGATTATTAATTTTTTTGTGGATTTTAATAGGTTATTGAGGCTGGAGCAAATGCTCTAGTAGCTGGATCAGCTGTATTCGGAGCTAAAGACTACGCAGAAGGTATAAAGATGAAACCGACATATATAGTTTCTGAGTTTGGCCAGTAGGAATATACTCTAAACACTGGTTCCGTTTGTTTGTTTGAAAAATCTGCAGCTATAAAAGGAATCAAGGCCAGCAAGAAGCCAGAAGCTGTAGCTGTGTAATGTGAAGTAACAACAAGCGAAAGGACTGTTAAATTTAGGTCAAATGATTTCGCTGAATCTGAATATACATGTTTGTATCTTGCAGTACACAAATTCGAACCTTGAAAACGAAATTATGTAGTCTGTTTTGTGTTGTTGTGTTTATATCCTTTCACTTTGCTCTTTCTTCCATTCAAGAGTCCTTTGATCTAAACTGCAGTGGTTTTTATTTCAGGAACAGTCAAAAGTCAAAAGACGATAACCCAGATGTTGTTGTTGTCTGCATCCACCAGTTCTTTCCATTCACCATAAAATCCACAAGAATCAAAGTCAATATTATCAAAGTAGGCTCCTTTATACTCTTTCTGTACCATTGTCATGTAGATTGGGGATATGCAGGTTCCATATATTTTGCTGTGAAACATTGTAATAAGAAACATGCTGTTACATTTGTAATTTTGGCTTTGGAAAAGAAAGTATTTTCATTTTTCTCGCTCAAAAACACAGGAAGATTAAGAAATAAAATCTCTAGCGTGCAACCTTCTCACGATGATACATCTCTGTGCAGAGTGATGATGTAATCACTGTTCTTGATCTTCTGTAAAAGCCGTATCCTTATATACAACTAAAAGCCTGAGACTGAACCAAAAGAATCGCAAAGCTCCTCAAGATTAACAGAGATTTACTTGCAAATGCCAATTAGCTGATAGTTCCCAAATGACTTGAACTGGTCAAGAAACAAGCTGATCTTAGATATCCTTTCTCTCGGTAAACCTTGGCAAGCAATTGATTCACCAAGAGGTTTGGCAATATCCCAGTTTTGATCATGTCACAATGCAACATCATTGTATCAGTAATACGTTTTTCTTGGAGATGGCCCTTTAACATCGACATGTAACTCCATAAGTCCGGGGTTATTCCGCCAGATCTCATGTCTGAGAAGAACCTGCTAGCTCTAAGAATGTAGCCATTCTGACATAAACCTTGAATCAAGCATGTAAAGCCCACATGATTCCAGCAGCTCCTCTGAGCAATGGGTTTACTGGTCTGGATTGTTTTGTTTTCCAGATAAAATTCTATGGCATCAGAAATTTTGCCTTCTTTCCAGAATCCATCTACTAAGCAAGCGAACGTGTGATCATTGGGGTGGATTCCAGCCTCCAGCATGTCACTGTATAACCTGAGTGCTTCTTTCGTGTTGGCCTCCTTGAAATGTGCATCGATCAAAGCTGTAAAGGTCACAACATCAGGAACTATACCTTTAATGGTCATCTCAGTGTATAATCCCATTGCAGCTTTGATATTTCTCACTTTGCAGTAACCATCAATCAAAGTAGAAAAGGTTATGATGTTGGGTTCCACGCCACTTGCTATCATCTCTGAACACAATTCCAGAGCTTTCTCTATATTGTATTCTTTACAATACCCATGAATCAGCGAATTGTAAGTTGCAGAGCTCGGAAATATTCTTTCATTCTTCATCCTCTGAAATATTTGATTTGCTTCTGCTAGCCGATCTTCAGTACATAGCCCGTTGATAAGTATCGTATAAGTGAATACATCAGGAGAAAAATTCAAACTTTCCATCTCAGAACACAATCCCATTGCTTCCAGCATGTTCCCTGATCTGCACTGTCCATGAATTAGACAGTTGTAGACATATAAATTAGGATCCACCCCAAACTTCACCATATGCACGAAAAGGCTCCTCGCAGCTACCAATTCACGAGCTTTGCAAAAACCATCCACCAATGTGCCAAAAATAACAACATTTGGCAGCAATTCAGCAACAAGAATCTCCTTATACAATGAGTAAGCTTGTCTCAGGTTACTGATTTTGCAGTAACCATCAATTATTGCACAGTAAGTATACAAGTTTGGAATAACGCCATGTTTCTTCATCAACTCAAACATTTTCTCCGCTTCCTCCATCTTATTTCCCCTACACAGATCGCGGATATGTATGGTATAGATATAAACATTCGGCTTGATCCCTAAAGATATCATCTCATCAAGAAGTTTCTCTTTCTTGGAGGAAAAACGTTGTTTGAAACAGCATTGAAACAAAACAGAGTAAATGTGGACATCAGGGACCAACCCACGAGAGATCATAAGTCGGTAATCTTCCCAGACTGAATCAAACCTTCTCTTTTTAACCAATCCATTCAAAATCGCAAGGCAAGCTTTTGAATCCGGAGAACATCTCATCTCTCGACTCACCCAACGAGCTTCTTCAAACAGACCCATCTCCAGAAACTCCATAATCAATAGACTAAACACCCCGATACTGAATTCCGGGCTTTGAATATCCTCCAAAGCTTTGAAAATTCTATAAGCAATGGTAGTCGGATCACTGTAGCGCCTCAGACCTTGAATGAGGCTTTTTATCAAACACCTGGCGAGCATATACTTCTGAGCTCCGGTTAAAACGTGAATAACTTCCGAAAAAGATTGAATATTCATTTTCTTCGAGATCTCGAGTCTCGAAGACGTTTCGAAGAGCCTGAACGCTTCTTCCGTGGATCTGCATTTAAGTATTGCTTTGGCCAGACTCGAAGAAGACGCGAAAGAGGGCAACGAAGATAGTGAATTTAACGGAGAAGGAGATTGAGATAACAATCTAAAGGTGAAAAATTGGAACTTGTAGATGTAAGCAGATGTTCTATGTTGGAGAAGCAGAAGCTTCAACATCTGGAGAGGAGATGGTACAAACTGAGGACAACTCCTTTCCATTCCTTTCACACTTTCGTAATGGTACAATACCCTCATCGGTTTGTTCCGGTTCACTTCGGTTTAAATTTCTCATTAAACAATTACAAAACAAATTAAATTTCTTACTTTGGTTCATCAATGTTTGTTTCATTCATCCATGACTTGCAGTACTCACTTATGAGATTAGCACATATACCTTCTACAATGAGACAAATTTAAACGAGTTGATACTTTAACTTATCTTCCACTTTCTCTAATATTTGTTTATGTTATAATTATATATGTAGCTATCAATAAATTTTGTTAGGAAACGATATAATCTAGTTTATGATGCTTGCATGTTGTCATAAATGATCATAACATTCACTTTTAATATATATTTTTTCAACAATTTGATCGACAATGTCTATGTCTGATCTTGAATTCACGATGTCAAAAATAACGGCTGCTAGATTATGATATGTTGGTAATTATGACTTTTTATATTTTAAATCATCGAAAAATATCCTTAGATTAATTAATATTTTTTGAATAATTAAACTTACATAGAAAATTGTACAACCACAACTTTTACAAATTGTAATTCGAATACATAATACCCATCTTAACATTTTTTCCCCTAATGTTAAGTCAATTGCAAAATCCATAATGTTGACTTGAATCCATACTGTTTGTTTGAAAGAAAAAAATGTTAAGCAGTATGGATTCTCTTTGGTAAGTTTTTTTCTTGTCACAATCTTTGGTAAATTTTTGTTTCCATTTCAATTTCTCTTTGTTTGAAACTATTATAAAACATTTATTGATTGTTTGACCAGTAATATATTTTCCTGTTTTAAAGGTCAATGATACAAACAGCAAAGAAATTTTCATAAAGTTAACTATAAAAAAAATGGATAAAAAACAAAAAAATATATATAATAAGAAACCGACCGAGAAAGCAAAACCAAATCAGAAGCGGCCTTAACCTGGACAATTGGACAAAGAAAGAAACCCACCTTACCAAGTAATCCTTCCCAAAGGCCAAAACTTTACATAAATCTATCCTAAATTTCTATACTTTTCACATTTTCCGCTCAATTGAATCCGACCCGTTAACAATGGTTGGTCTAACTTCAGCGGAGGATCGGTCAGAGATTGCCTTCTTCGACGTCGAGACCACAATTCCGTTTCGAGTTGGTCAAGGTTATGCAATTCTTGAGTTCGGGGCGATCCTGGTTTGCCCGAAGAAGCTGGTGGAGCTTCGAAGCTACTCGACCCTGGTTCGACCTGCTAATCTCAACCTCATCACGCCTCGTTCGGTGAAGTGCAACGGCATCAAACGAGAAGACGTCGCTTCGGAACGTCCGTTTGCAGATATCGCCGACGACGTCTACGACATTCTCCATGGTTGCAACTTTCTTTTTCCTCTTCCTTTGACCTTTTTTTCAAATATTCGTTGCTTATGTTTGGTTTATGGTTCAGTTGAATCGAACTCGAGACGAAAGTTATCTTCTTTTTTTGAGAATATTGGGTTTTTGGGTCCGAATGAACATGAAAATATTGCAATCTCAGTTCGAAAATGTGAAATGTCGAGCTTGTTGTTGACTTGTGTTGATGTTGTGGTTTATACTGTAGGAAGGATATGGGCTGGTCACAACATATTAAAGTTTGATTGTCTAAGGATAAGAGAAGCATTTGCTGAGATTGGACGAGATCCGCCCGAGCCAAAGGGCACCATTGACTCGTTGGTTTTGCTTACTCAAAAGTTTGGAAGGAGAGCTGGTGATATGAAGGTAACAATGACACTAGAGAGAGACATGATCTCTGCTTTTTGGAGGAGGATTTGTGAATTTTATAATTATAGCTCTTGAATTCGAATTTGAGGGTTTTGTTTTGTTTGATGCTTATTCTGTTTTCCTGTGGACTTTGTTTGGTATAGATGGCGACTTTAGCTGCATACTTTGGACTTGGCAACCAAACACATAGGTATATCAAATACGGGAAACTTTTACGTTACAGTGTTTTCATCGGTGTGTTGAGTTCTATGCTTTGTATCTCTCTTCAGGAGCCTAGATGACGTCAGGATGAATTTTGAGGTTCTCAAGTATTGTGCCACTGTCTTGTTCTTGGTATGCTCTCTTTCTTTTGTCGAGATGGATTATCTTGTCTATTATCCGCTCTGTTACAGAGTTTTAGAATCTTGTAAATACGAGGAGCTAATTCAAAAGTATATTGTGTTTCAACAGGAATCAAGTCTGCCGGATGAACTTATTGAGAACTCGGTTACTACTCCAGAAACAAGTTCAAGAAGACGTAGGAATATCAAAACATCTCCGCTGCAATCTCCGGATGGTCAGCAGACTGGGGAGCGCAGTACAACTATACCTATTCTCTCCTTTGTCTCACTCGCAGAAGCTCAATCGGATCCATTTGATATGAGCAATTTGAAGAAGGAAATAGCCCCTGAGGTTCTGCAGTCAGACATTCTTATGGCAGAAGAACAAAACCAGCCATCTGAGCCTGTTGCCTCTGAAGAAACTGGTGACCAGAATGGATTCGTGGAGCTTGATAAAATATCTATTCCAAGTATCAGAGCAATTCATGTCCCGCTTTTTCATGGGAGCCAAAAAAAGAAGATACAGCTCTTCCTGGGGGACAGACCTCTTCGGCTCCATTGTCCTCGTCAGAAAGTAAGGTTTGGAATCAATGGGAAGTTTCTGGATAACGTTGGCAGACGGAAGTTGAACTTTATAGTTGATCTGTCTCCAAGTCTTTGCAACGTACTGCAAGAATGCGACAATGCTGCAAAAACAATATCTATTGATTCAGGCAACGGTTCTGACTGGAACCCAGCAGTCATTCCAATGAAGGAATTTATGAACTATTCCACCGCAAGGATACAGTAAGTTTGCTCTACATCATGTTTTGGTGGTTTATTTAGAATCCACGTTTAGTTTTCGTGATCGTTTCCTTGTTTCTACAGTATTCCGACAGAGTTAAATGGAGATGTAGATCGGTATGCATCTGTGATACACCAGAGAGAGTTCTCTGGAGGTACTAGTACTCAGAAACTCATCTCGACCAACCCAAGCGCTGAGGAGCTTGAGACTTTATTGAACTCGGGAACTGTTCTCGACGCCTTCTTGTCTCTGGAGCCATATGATTATCAGCAGAGAGCTGGCATCCGTATAGTTGCTAGAAAGCTTGTTATACATTAGTGAACCGTACTCAATATCACCGCAGGGAGTAAAGAAAGCAGAATTTAGTTGACTATAGAGATCTTTTTATTCAGTTCATGATAGATGACAGAGAAATGTTGTTCCTGATAGTAGAAATATAGCCAAATGTGTTCTAGGTTTTAAATTTCTTGCAATCAAGATTTGCATTCTTTATATGTACATGGTTTCTTGGCTGTAACAGGATTACAGTTGTAATCTTTTGTCGATTCGAGTAAAGAGAGAAGCTTTGCGCTGTGGAACACGTCTCTATTCGTATATTTCCAATGAGTGATTATATATGTTAAAACAGGTGAAGAAAATAGGAAAAACAAGATTTAAGGAAACGATGCTGGAAGGAGAAGAAAAGTTTATACGTCTGACTGAGAATCTGAGTAAACATAATCTCAAACACATTTTATGTTTTGTCAACGAACTAAGCCACATCTAGAGTGATTTTCAGTGCACTGCCAAAGTTGAGACGCGAGAGTCCTTTAAGAGGACTCGATATCCGATGATTTTTGGCTGTGGCAGCATCAGCCTTTCCGTATCAGTCGATCACTATCTGTTGTTGTATGATAAGATGCAACTAAATCGATATAACACTGAACAAAGGTTTCAGTTTTTGATGTTATTCAAGTTCCCAGAGCATCATCCCGAGGAGATGAGTCCCGGTTCTCTTCTTCTTCTTCTTCCTCCTCTTCCTCGTCATCATAGTCAGCAGAGTCAGGTTGCCCGTTTAAATCAACATTCACGCCGTTCATCTTCCTAACAAACTGACCCTTAACACGCGGTCTCCTCTCAGCAAGGCGTTTTCTATTCACATATCTAATCTTCTTATCAAAACACCTTTGGTTTCGTTTACGTCTAAACTTCATCAGAGCTTCCTCTCTTCTGTCGAGCTTATTCACCCTCACCTCGTTAGAAGACGGATTTCCTACCGGTGACCAAGAATGATGAACCATAGACACCTGACCATTCTGTAAAGACATCTGACTGTGCTGTAATGATGCGTTCATTTGGTGGTGGTGGTGGTAATAAGGGTATCCGGTTATTCCATTCCCATTCGGATGATTAGGTGGACAATGAGGATGTTGATGACCATATTGAGGCATCATAGCTGCAGATTGCATCATAACTTGGTTCATGACCCCATGCATATAGTAAGGATAGGCATTCTGTGCAGAGAAACCGGAGGCATCAACTTGTGAATTCTTACTTCTGTTCATAGCAACTGGGGGAGTATTCATATTTCCTTCTTGGTAATTCGTAACATGAAATTCCATTGATGTGGGAAGCGTATGTGACCGCTCAAGGGAATGTGGATAGCTGGCGCCATTTTGCAAGTTTTCTCCTTGAGAATGGTTTTTCTCTTTCTCTCTACGTCCACATGCTTGTTTGGTGTTGTTGATCACTTCACTAGCCACTGCATGAAGCTTCTCTGACATACCCCGATGAAGATGAAGTGATCCATTTCCATTGACATGGGGAGGATCTTGACAGCTGGTTCTAAGGACACTAGATTTGACATATGTGAGAAAAGCAGAGGATTCTCCAATCTTCAACCTACTTTTCTTTGGTGCTGAAGAACATTGTGCTGCAAAAACAAATACCTAAATTAGAATTCAAGGGAAAAAAAGCTAGACCTCTTTGGAGGCTAGCAACTAGAAAGTGCTACATCAAGAGAAACGATCACCTGGATTACTATTTCTTTTCAATGGCTCATGGTGAGACCCAGCAAGATGATTCAATGGAGGCTCAATAGCAATAACAACAGGAGAAGAAGTGGCTGTGCCAAGACCATCATCACCAGTCTGAACAGGAGGAGCAGCAACAGACCACTACCACCAGAAGCATGAGAGCAAACTAAAAATTCAGTTTCTCTCAAGTTTCAAAGGACTTTAAACTTTCAAATACTTTCTCACCTCGTTTTCCTGGTGGCTTATAGTTCCCCTCTGCAGGTTGGTAGACCTAAGACTTCTATCATCTGTGTCGTCAGAAAAAAGGTTGGTACTGTTTGTGTTATGATCACTTGGATCAGATCCAACGAGATCAAAGTCGTAGCTCAACATATTCTTCTCAACAAGTCCTAACTGCCAAAACAAACACAACAACAGACTGTTAGATCGATCACAAAAAGTGAGTTTACAGATTACCGTGTTAATTCATAGGAAATCTCCCTCAAACAAAAATGAGTAGTGATAATCAATATTCACCTAGACTTACAATAAACTAAACACCATTTAACGTGAAGTATACTAACAGAGATTAATATGAGCTAAAGAGCAAAAAGTCGAAGCAGAAAAACTTTAATTGCTCCTATAATAGTAAGCCACATAGATAAAATTTCAGACAAGTAAAACAAACCATGCGTCTTCTTCTCCACATGTGTGTCCACAAGTTCAGAAGCTCGTTGGTACGAAGAGGCTTCACAAGGTAGTCAGCTGCACCTAGCTTCAAGCACTTTACCACGACAGGGACCTCATCTTGCCTCGACATCACTTAAATAAGTAAATCATAAGATTGGTTAGCATAAAGCAAATGATCATGCTGTCAAAACAAAAACTGTTAAGCAGAAAAAGTACAATTCTTAAAACTCCACGATTGGATAACAAAACAAAACATAGCAGCAAAGAACACAGCTTACTTATCACAGGAATTCTCCTAAGATCTTTGTCTCGTGTGATGTACCTCAGCATCTTCATACCCTTGGCCATTGGGAGATCAATTTCCGCCAGTATTATATCAATATCAGGTCCCTCAGCATTAAGTGCATCAATCACCTGCCTTGCTGATTTCACTGAAGTCACTGCATTTCAAAAGAAAAGAATCCCATTCATCCAATATCATTGACATTACAGATGCATCCCAAAACTATAAATACACTCCAAGGAGAAAACTCAAATCTATAGAACTCCAGGATCTACAAATCTACAGTAGTGAAGGAGAATCTTTGACAACAAGATAAAAGAGAAGCAAGCAATTCTAAATCATACCCTGATAAGAACACTCTGAAAGGAGGGTGAAGACATCTCCCAAGCTTTTGGAATCATTGTCACAAAGCAAAATTCTGACCCTGCTTCTGTCAATGAAA
>WJSH01000749.1:134301-190444 GCA_009757365.2 Lepidium campestre | reverse complement strand
CCCTTACACTCGCCATTCAAATCCATGATCAGATGAACAGATAAACCCACCCAAAAAAAAAAAAAGTGCAATCACAGAAACTAATCTTCCCTAACAGAAATAATTATACAAAATTACAACAAATAAACCCGAAAAAATAGCAAGTGCTATGAAACTTCCATGGCCAAATCAAGAATTAGGGTTTCAGAACAGTATCACTATAAAGTGGCCTAATTTGTCCCTACAAAGTAACTTAATATTGACAACCAAACAAAAACTACTTCCTTAATCCCCCAACCTAATTGATTAGCCATGGTTACTAATAAAAAGCTAAAATCTAAGAACAAAAGAGATGAAAAGAGTCAGAAAGAAAAAAGTGAAATTCTTTAGTATTGGATCAAGAATCAACAACTAGCTCACAACAAAATTCACCGGAGATCCGGCATAACGCCGGCGGTGAGATAGGGAGGAGAGAGAGAAGGTAAAATTCCGACAAGAAGAGTGATAGAGAGATATTTTTGTCAAATTATGAGACGCGCAAAAAAGAAGCAAATGGAGAGAATAGTAAATCTAAAGCCGTTGAAAGAGGATAGAATTGGACGGTGGAGATTAAAAGTATATCTTTGAAAGTGGGCTTTGTGGGACATAAGAAGATATTTTTATGGACTAAAGAAATGACGTGGACGAAAAAAGTGCAGCGAAAAAAGTTGTATGGATAGTTTGGTAGAGATACAGAAAAGGCCACGTCACTCTTTTGCTAAAATATCTTTTGATTTTTTGATTTTTTAGATATTTATTTATGGTGGATCCAGAGATAATAAAGTATTGCGTCTTTTTATATCAAAAATAAATAGTAATTTCCTAAAATTAATAACAGACTAGGATTATACCCGCGCAAAAATACGAGATTCGATTGATTTTTTAAAAAAGTACTTAAGAACATGTAAGGATAAACAAAAATATGGTTGAGCAATCTCAAAAAAAAAAAAAAAAATGGCTGAGCAAGAAAACCATAACAATTAAAAAACCAAACCCCTATTACATAACTAAATCCTAACATTGAGAAATGCAATTTTCAACTAAGTTTAACTTTTGAAATTGATTTTCTATTGGAAAGAGTTACTATTGTGTTTATGTAGCCCTATGAATAAAATCGAGTACCTAAAATCTAACCTGAAATCAGAAGAATCAAACCAAACTGAATCTGACGAAATATATGAATAAATCCTAAATCTATGTATCCGAAGAACCAAACTCGAATCCAAACTGAAACCGAATCAAGAACCCGATATAATTTTGTTAAATTTTGGCCTTTTAAGATTTGTTTCTATTAAACTTTTACTAATTTTGAATTTTTATAAATTTTTGGATAAAAATAGCCGAACTTGATTTATACTCAAATCAAACCCAACTAAAAAAAATAAAAATACTCGAATATATATTAAAACAATAAAACCAAAAATATAAAACCCAAAAAAACTTGAACCGAACCCGAATAAATACCTAAATATACAAACCTATGTGTACATAATTAGGAATAATTTTGTTTAATCAATAAGTTTTTTATATAAAAAAACTAATAATTTAATTTTTAAACCCACCATGTATGGATTAATATATTCTTATCCTAATTGGAATAATATTTATTGATTTAGTTTTTAAATCCCTTCTTTAGAGATTAATATATTCTTATTATATTCATTATATAATTATATATAATCTGAGTGCCTTTCAATTCTCTAACAATATTCATTTTAATTCTCTAAGGTAACCAAATCAATAGGTTTAACTAAAAAACTTTTGACCGGTCCAAATCATAGGTTAAATTTATCTTATACTTTATAATACATAAACTCAAATTCAAATATAAAGGGACAACCACTTTAATATATACTAGGACACAACCCGCGCTATAGCGTGGAATTTGATAATTTTTTATGAAAAAATAAATAACATTTAATTATGTATCAATAACTTTCTATACGTATTTAATTATGTATTATTATTATTCGTTTGTTCATTTATATATATTTGATATAGCAAGTCTAGCTCTGAGTATAAAATCATATATCTTAAACCCAATCCGAAATCGTCTCAAATTAGAAAAACCAAACCCAAAAAAATATCCAAATGGATCTTAAATCTATGTACCCAAAAAAAAACAAATCAAAACCAAATCAAGAACCGGGCACCGGATATGTTTTTGTTAAAATTTAGCTTTTTAGAGTATTTTCAATTAAATCTTTATTAATTTTGAATTTTAATATAAAAATACTCGAACTCGAACTTGATCTATACCGAACCGAAACCAATCCAAAAGTTAAAAATAATAGAATAATTCTTAAATCAAAAGAACCAAAAACCCGAATTAGATAAACCAATCCGAAAGAAACCCGACAAAATACCAGAATGTGTCCTAAATCTATGTACTCAGAAACTCGAACCCAAACCCGAAACAAATCAAGAACCGAATTTGTACATGATATATTTTTATTAAATTCTAGCTTTTTTAGAGTTTTTTTATTAAATATTTATTAATTTTGAATTTTATATACAAATTTATAATAAAGTCAACCTTAAACCTACTTTTAAGGGTAATTATGAATCCAAACCGTACCATAACCAAAACAAGAATCGAATCAGTACCCGATAAATTTTTGTTAAAAATTAGCTTTTTAGGGTTTTTATATTAAATCTTTATTAATTTTGAATTTTTATATAAAATATTCGAACCCGTACTCAATGTATACCGAACCGAAACCGATCCAATACACAAAAATACATGAATAAATCTTAAATCAAAAGAACCAAAAACCGAATTAGAAAACCAAACTCAAATCAAACCCGACAAAATATCAGAATGGGTATTAAATTTATATACCCAGAAAACCAAAACCAATCCTGAACCGAATTTATATCCGATATATTTTTATTAAATTGTAGCTTTTTTAGAGTTTTTTTAATTAAATCTTTATTAATTTTAAATTTTAAAATAAAATTATGACAAAACTAACCTTAGACCTATTTTTAAGGGTAGTTATGAACTATATGTTAATTTTTTAACCTATAGTTTATAATTAAAGGGACTTCCGCTTTAATATATAAAGATATGATCAGACCAAACACAACCATCAAGACCAAACTTTAGGTATTCGGCTTCATTTAATGCTAAACTCTTTTTCTACCTCATGTAAGTATAATGATTGAATAAAATTTAGATTATTTTTTATTATATATACAAATTTTTTATTTTGAAAATTAACACATATAAATTGGAGTCTACAATTTCTTTTTAATATGTATATATATATATGAACTTATAATTATTTGAAAACTATGCCCACTTCACTCATGGAATATATCTTTAATCAAAAATTTGAACATTACATGTATGAATATTTTCTATTATGTATGGCTGATGTGTTTATCGGCTTAGTTATAAAGATCAAGTTCATATTAAGTTTATAGATTCTAATATAAAAGACGATATCGTGATGGATCGGTTTCGATTAATGCATTAAAATCGGGTGTATTGATTATCGTCCTTCCTCGCCTAATTAATTATATTGTATAAAGTTTTATACATTAAGTATACATAATATATGTGTATGTGTGTATGGTAATTAATAATTATAATATATATAAAACCATATTATAATGCTTTTTTAAATGGAGAGCTTGAGGAAGAAGTATATATGGATCAACCTGAAGGGTTTGTGGGCACAGGAAAAGAACATCTGGTGTGTAAGCTGAAAAAGTCAATATATGGACTGAAACAAGCTTCCAGACAATGGTATTTAAAGTTTAATGATACCATTACGGCATATGGTTTTGTAGAGATCATCGTTGATCGGTTGTATCTACATGAAAGTCAGTGGGAGCAAGTTTGTTATCTTGGTCTTATATGTTGATGATATTTTACTTGCTGCCAATGACATGGGCATGCTATGTGATATAAAGAAATATGTCTCTAAGAACTTTGAAATAAAAGATATGGGTGAGGCATCTTATATGATCGGAATAGAAATAATTCAAGATAGATCACAACGACTGTTAAGTTTGTCTCATAAAGGATATATCAATAAGATTTTAGAGAGATATAGGATGGAAAATTGCTCTGCAGGAAAAGCTCCAATTCAGAAGGGAGACAAGTTCAGTAAAATGCAATGTCCAAAGAATGAATTGGAGCGTAGAGAAATGGAAAGAATTCGTTATGCATTAGTGGTTGGGAGTTTGAACTACGTTCAAACATGTATTTAGCCAAATATCACCTTTGTTGTTGGTATGTTGGGTCAATATCAAAGTAATCCCGGAATGGACCACTTGAATATTGCAAAGAAAGTTCTCAGGTACTTGCAAGGCACCAAAGAGTTCATGCTTACGTACAGAAGATCCGAAAATCTAGAGATCATCAGATATTTAGATTCAGACTATGCCGGATGTGTCGACAGCAGAAAATCGACATTTGGCTACTTGTTCCTGTTAGCTGGGGGAGCAGTATCTTGGAAGAGTGGAAAGCGACCTGTCATTGCTACTTCCACTATGGAGGCCGAATTTGTGGCATGTTTTGAGGCCACAGTTCATGCATTGTGGTTGTAGAACTTTATCTCAGGACTTGGGATTGTCGACAACATAGCCAAGCCGCTGAGAATTTACTGTAATAATTCCGCAACTGTCTTCTTTTCTAAAAATGACAAGTACTCGAAAGATGCTAAACACATAGAGTTAAAGTACTTGTCTGTGAAAGAAGAAGTGCAGAAACGTAGAGTATTGAGCACATTAGGACGGGCATGATGGTAGCGGATCCGTTAACTAAGGGATTACCACCCAAGACGTTTATTGGCCATGTAGAGCGTATGGGTGTTATAGATAAGACCTTGCTATTTTAGTTATATTATGCTCATAATATTTGTAAAATTCTGAATTCACTTAAGGATATGTTTCTGTTTTATTGAACATGTTATCATTATAGTATATGTATACATTTTAGTTTAAAGATAACATGGGTGTTTGACATTTAAAGTTTTTCTCAATATTAAAGAAAGAAAAGAATAAAGTTAGAATTGGTTTGTGATACATAGAAGGGAACTTGTCGTACAATGATGGGCAACCGCCATGATTCGATCAGTTATGATTTTATTACGATAATTAAAGGATTAATGATCTTGATATAAAAGTGCACATTATAGACATTAAACCATTAAGTTAACACAATGCCCAAGTGGGAGAATGTAAGAATATTTTCTATTATGTATGGCCGATGTGTTTATGGGTTTAGTTATAAAGATCAAGTTCATATTAAACTTATACATTCTAATATAAAAGACGATATCGTGATGGATCGGTTTCGATTAATGCATTAGAATCGGGTGTATTGATAACCCTCTTCCATTGTCTAATTAATTATATTATATAAAGTTTTATACATTAAGTATACATATTATATGTGTATGTGTGTATGGTAATTAATAATTATAATATATATAAAACCATATATACATATATATATTTATGTGTGTGAAGGTGGTTACTAAAAGGAAATGGATGTGAGTTGTGTGTCTCTTTCCATTATAAATATATTGTGTCTCTTCTATTATTAAGTGTGCTATCTTTTGTGTGAGACTTACGGTTACCTCTGAGAGAACAAGAACACAAACTTTTGAGAGACACAAAACAATAGGAGTTTTGATCTTTGTCCATCAAATGATCAATTAAGGAGTAAAAGGTTAAAGGAGGATAAGTCAAGATAAGAAGATTGGATCCACAACATTGTCAAGCAATGGATCAAGGTTAGTCTTTCTTCTTGTTTAAGAAAGTGTTTAATTTGTTGAATTAACACAAATCTAGAATGAGACTTGGGATAGATTTCATAAATAGAAATCATAAAATCTTATTAATATTACCTTATTACCTAATAAATAGCTTAAAGGACCTAATTTTTATGAAAATAAAATTAGACATGTGTGATTATTAATTATCATATTTAACACGTTTTGGATTCAAAGCTGTGACATTCCTATCATGTTAGCTGTATATGATTTAGGTCTTGATATGATTTTGTGGATGCAAGCTTCGATAACGTGATCGGGTATTAAAAACAATCGAAATTATGACCAAAAATCTTTGTTAAAAGTATACATAAATTGGAAAATATAGTGAATACAAGAAAATATATATATATATATAAGAATGAAATGAGCAAAGTAGAAGTCTGCTCTGATGTTCGGAGTTCAAATATAAAAATGTTCAGTCGTCAAACAATTTTTCTTTTTAGGCTAGATTCGAGTGCGAGATCCGAAGCTGCAATTGTGATTTGACGTTATTAATTTGTAGAAGTATAACAAAAACATCATCTTAATCTCATCATCAGTGGTTTGGAAACAAATAATTAAGTTGTCTTAATCTGATAATCATAACGTAGTTATTGACAAAAATATATATATAGAGTTAACGAGTAGGTCAAACTTTTAAAGAAAGTAGGTAATTGACGAGCGTAATAGTTTTTATATTCCATATTGGCTCTATATTGCAGCGAATCTCATTTCTCCAAATGGACCAGACCAATAAGTCGATAAACTATAGTATAAAATTTCATTACCACAAGACACGTTTTCGTCTTTGTCCAATTTTCATTACGTTTTGCCATTGATCATTGACCAGATTACTTTTATTATGATGTTAATTATGCGACACTTATCTGTAATTTCCATTCTCATTTATATTTATCTGAAATTCATTATGAATTGCTGATTGAGAATCGTCGTCTCCCGATTCCCGGTTTTTTCCGGTTCAATTCCGGTTTTCTATATGAACGTTTGAACTTTAAAGAGTGATGAACTTTGGCGCTATCTGTAAATGTTTGTGTGCGGTTCTAGAGTTCTGCAAAATCAAAAAAAATTTTGGTAGAATCTGGAGTTTCTTTGAGAATTTACACCGAAGCTGTAAGTTTTCTGGGAAAAAATATAATTCCGAAGAGAATTTCTTTTTCAACGCGTTTATCTCTCCCGACCTTCAAGACCTATATGCATACCAAGTGCTTGATGAAATTCCTGTGAGACGATGAGGTCCATAGCCAGATCAAATGGGTTTACGATTCTGACGAGTAATACAAAACTGAAATGTTTTTTTTGCTCTCATCATTTGGTAGATCCATTGGAGCATTCATCGGCTGAATTTCAGGAAGTCATTCGGATTGTTTCTTCCCCAATTGGTGGTCTAGATGACCTTGAAGAAAACTTAAATCGGGTTTCGGTTTCTCCATCATCCAACCTTGTTAGCCAGGTGATTGAGTCCTGTAAGAAGGAGACTTCATCGAGAAGGCTGTTGAGATTTTTCTCCTGGTCATGTAAAAACATGGGATCCAGTTTACACGACAAGGAATTTAACCATGTCCTAAGAGTTTTAGCTGAGAAGAAGGATCATACAGCTATCCAGATACTCTTATCAGATCTCAGGAAGCAGAACCGGGCGATGGACAAGCAAACGTTTAGCCTTGTTGCTGAAACACTGGTTAAGATTGGTAAGGAAGAAGATGCAATAGGTATCTTCAAGATCTTGGACAAGTTTTCTTGCCCGCAAGATTCTTTCACTGTGACAGCTATTATAAGCGCGCTCTGCTCCAAAGGACATGTGAAGAGAGCATTGGGAGTTATGCATCATCACAAGGATGTAATCTCCGGGAATGAATTGTCTGTGTATAGAAGTCTTTTATTTGGGTGGTCAGTCCAACGAAACGTGAAGGAAGCAAGAAGAGTTATACAAGATATGAAATCAGCTGCGATTAAACCGGATTTGTTCTGTTTCAACTCGTTGCTTACCTGCCTCTGTGAAACAAACGTTAAGCGAAACCCGTCTGGGCTTGTCCCTGAAGCTTTGAACATTATGTTGGAGATGAAGTCTTACAAAATCGAACCTACGTCTATTAGTTATAACATATTGCTCTCTTGTTTGGGAAGAACGAGGAGGGTGAGAGAGTCTTGCCAGATTCTAGAACAGATGAAGCGAGCAGGATGTGATCCCGATACAGCCAGCTATTACTTCGTTGTGAGGGTTCTGTATTTGACAGGAAGGTTCGGTAAAGGCAACCAAACGGTGGATGAGATGATCGAGAGAGGACTAAGACCTGAACGCAAATTCTATTACGATCTGATAGGGGTTCTTTGTGGGGTTGAGCGGGTAAATTTTGCACTTCAATTGTTTGATAAGATGAAGAAAAGCTCTGTGGGTGGTTATGGTCCAGTTTATGATCTGCTCATACCAAAACTGTGTAAAGGAGGTGACTTTGAAAGAGGAAGAGAGCTCTGGGATGAGGCATTGTCATTTGATGTTACGCTTAGTTTCTCCATTGATTTGCTTGACCCATCTGTCACAGAAGTTTTCCAACCAATGAAGAAGAAAGAAGAAGCTGTAATGGTGGATCGTCGTGCACTTAACTTGAAGATTCATGCTAAGATGAACAAGACAAAACCAAAACTGAAACTGAAACCGAAACCGAAACCGAAACGCAGGAGCAAGACGAAGAAGAATTCGCGATAGTGATTTCTTCTAGCCATGTTTAGAACATCTGATGTAGTAGCAGCAATGTATGACAATAACAACACAAACAAAAAAAACAAACAAATCTTTTTTTTGGTTTTCATTGCATGAATTGATAATGTAGAAGCATGGACTTAGATTCATTTGGTGTCCTCATTGTCTTGTTGATTCTTATCCTGACAAAATTCTGGTTCTTCTCCAGTTTTGAGCTACTCAATTTAAATGTGTTAACTTTACAAGTAACTCCTTCATCTGATCAATCTGATGCAAGAGTTGAGCTATTCTCTGCAAAAACACACAAATCAACGAAACGAAAGAAACTTGTTAGAAACATGAGAACTATTCGTATCTCGTTGGCAATTCATCGAACACTTTGTAAACAGGAAAGAGATTACGAACCTCGTCTCTCTCTTTGATTGTATCTCTAAGATGAGCTGCAATTTTTCCTTGGCGAAGTCGCCGGCGAGTTCGATTACGCATCCACCACCAAATCACGATGACTATGACCGGATAAAATGACCGGAGAATCTTCGAAAAGGAACAACAGAGATTAATTCTGGAGAAGGTCACTAATTTCTCGAAATTTGACAGTAGTCGCGCGAAAAGAAGCTTCCACCGAGATTTTCCAACGCGTTCCGACGGGTGGGAAAGCAATTTCCGGTCAAATTCGAATTGCTCGTCGGAATCAGACGACGGAGACAACGAAGAAGAAGAAGATGATGAAGGAGAGGAGGATTCCGACGAGGATTTAAATCCATCGACGTAGAGATTCTCGTGGTTGATCGGCGGAAAGATAGAGAGATCGTCCTTAGAAATATTCGTCGATTCTCTAATGGAAACCATTGACAATCCCAGCTCGTTTCTAAGATCCAAGTGTCTGATTCTCTGTTCTTCGCAGTCAGAGTGTTCACCTTCCACCATTTCTGATCGATTCAATGGGCAATTCGGGTCGCTAGGGTTCGTTCCTTAGAAAGGAACAATGGAGACTGAAACTCCAAGTTTCAAACTTATCGGACACACGACACGCACAGAGCCCTAATCTCTTGAGAAATCCGCCCTAAACTGTTTTCATTGTCAACACTCAACAGTAACACATTTGTTCTTATTTTGCTACTACTTTTGCACAGAACTATTGGAGATTTTTGGCATTCGATTGTTAAAAGTTTGCATCTGAAATGCCGAAAAACATGTATTTTTGGTGGACAAAAAAAGGAGGAAAATCCATTATCATCAAACATAAATTAAAGAAAATAATAAAAATCAAAGTATACACAACATAATCTACAAGACAGTTCAATGTCTTTTGCAAAAAATCACAAATATAAGGGAATAAAAATCATATCCTTCAAACTAAAGGAAAGAAATAAACTGAAAACAAAGCAAAAGGCTTTCTTTAATCCTACATCTTTCGAAAGCCAAAGTTACTCATAGAAAACAGCCGCCGTCATGGCAACGGACGCGATGGAGTCTTCATTTCCTCGCCGGGAATAAGTTCCATTTGAATATTCATTGTAGAACTATCGTCCGATAAATCAACTTGAGCCGATGCTTCTTGAAGCTGCAAAGCATACTCAAGATTCCACAAGACATCTCCCATTCCAGGTCGATCAACACCATACTCCGCCAAACATTTCTCTGCAGCCTCCACGAATTTCCTCAATGACCCTTTACTAATTGTCCCCACGATTTTCGGGTCGATGATTTTATCCAACATACCTTTTCTATGCAATGTCATAGCATACTCAGCTAAGTTAACTTGTTCTCTAGGTAACTGTGGGTTTATGACTGGCCTTGCGCAGAGAACCTCGAATAACACGACACCGAACGAGTAAACATCGGATTTATCTGTGAGTTGCTGTCTTCGGAAGTACTCCGGGTCTAAATACCCAAAACTACCTTTCACTGCGGTACTTACATGCCCTTGTTCCATAGGAGCATCTTTGGAAAGTCCAAAGTCAGAAACTTTAGCAACTAGGTTCTCGTCCAAGAGAATGTTGGTTGTCTTGACGTCACGATGGATGATCCCCTGTGCCGCACCCGTGTGCAGATAGTGGAGCCCACGCGCTGATCCAATGCATATCTCTAGACGTTGCTTCCAGGACAAGGTAGGTATAGGGTTAGGGTCATCCTCTTTGGAGCCGTATAGATGGTCACGTAGAGGACCATTTGACATGTACTCGTAGACGAGAATCATCTCTTTGTTTTCATCACAGAATCCGATTAGAGACACCAAATGTCTATGTCTAAGTTTGGACAGCATCTGAATCTCTGTCTGAAACTCGTTGATACCTTGCTCTGAACTCTGACTCCCTCTTTTGATAGCGACTTGTGTCCCACCGTCGATTTCTCCTATGTACACTTTTCCGAATCCTCCGACTCCAATCACGGATTTCTCGTCAAAATTTTGCGTCGCAATTTGTAATTCGGTAAAGGGGAAGTACCGTCCTAATCCCTGGTTGGAGAAGAAGCTTGAGAATCCACTGCTCTTACACTTCTTCGACCCAAAAATACTCATCCGCCTAGATGTAGACCCGCCTTTGCTAGAGATGTAACTCGAGTGACTTGCGTGTAAAGGAAGCAACCACGATGAGAAACTATTCTGTTTTTGCCAGTCTTTAGGACGTTTCTGCCATCTAATAAGCAACACAACAACCCCTAAGAGAGCCGTTAGAGCCATCACGAATCCGATACTGGCAATCGCAAGCTTCTTTGAGGACATCCCACTAGAACCTTTATATTTCCCATCCACCCCAAAAAGCCCATCTAAACTCCCGGCTACATTGTTCAGCTTCATGATCTCTATACCATTTAGAATTGCATTAGCTTTACCAGACTGAAGATTCGGGGTTGGACCGACCTGAACTAGAATTGATCCGTTGGTTATAGCAGTCGCATTGAGCACGAAATCCACGTAATAAGCCGTGCCTAAAGCGTTGGTTAAGGAGGATAGATCAAATGCAGAGATTGCAGATATCTTGTTGATGAAGACATTGAAGACAAGATCGTTAAGCGATTTGCTTACAATGTCACAAAAATGCAATCTGATGAAGTAATGATGACCAAAGTCTACGTTCATTTTCCATGAGAGATTGAAATTTGGTTCCATGGTTTGCGCATCCGCCATTTCAGCGGCCGAGGCGTAAACGGGATTAGGAGCGATCATCGCGGTAGCTCCGCCGTCTGGATAAGTAATCGTACTTGGATCAACGGTGACATTTTGAGTTCCTTCAGGGAACGAATTGTAAGGTTTATCAGAGAGCCAAGTGCGAGAGAGAGGATCGATTTTAGGTGAAATCAAGTCTCCACCAATGTTCAATCGGTGAGTGATCTCAAGAGAGAAACTGCTTAAGCCTTTAAAGTCAGGAGCTTGAGGAACAGAGGAAGCTGAATCGGGAAGAAGCTCGTCGGGAACGGAGACGATTTCGACAGCGTTGATAAAAGCGGTGGAGTCTTTGCGTGGTTTGAAATAGAGAGATAATTTCTCCGATGCGTAGATTAGATACTCTTTGAAGATGACCGAAGATGAGTTTCCGGCGGAGAAATCGTGTAAGAGGACGGTGGTATCGGTGGTGACGGAGAAGACGGAATCGGTGAGATTGTAAAGAGGATGAGGTAGAGGATAAAAATGGAGGCGGAGCCAGTGACGGCCAGGTCGGGAAATATAGAAAGAGTAAGTTGATTTCCCGGCGAAGATTCTAGCGGTTCGGTATAAGGGAAGAGTACTGGAATTGGAGTCGGAGACATGGATTGAGTCGACGGAGGTTTTAAGATCTTCATCTGTTTGAAGAAAAGTGACGGATTGTTGATCGGATTTGAAATTCCGGCCATCTGAGAGTTTTGTTTCGGAGGAGGAACCACAATTAATGAGGTAATTATCAGCCGGAGTGAAAGCGGAATTGGTTATAACGACGGCGAAGATGAGAAGGAGGAAGAGAAGATAAACGTGGGAGGAGAAATGACGAAAATCTCCTCCCATTATTTCCGGCGAGGATTTGACAGTAGTGGTGGTGGTGGTGGAGGAAGAAAGAATCAGAGGTTTAGAATAAAACAAAAATTATAACGAACTGTTTTTCGAACAATAATTAGTTGAAAGATTTATGAAATTCTTGCCGCCGAGATTTTATTTTGTTTTTGGTTTTGTTGGACGCACGTAAGTAAGCAACGTGCAAAGATGTATTGTACTTAATTATTTGTTTTTTTGTTTATGATTAAAGATAAATGAATTTTGGAGTCAAAAGCTTCATTAATTAACATTTAGGATAAGTTTTCTTTGAGTTAATAACTGATAACCAAATTGGTTGACAAGTTAAATAAAACTAAAAAACAAGATTTCAAACTCATAAATGATAACTATAATGTTATGTTCAGTGTTTATATAATCTTCAGTTTTGGTTCTAAATTAGTGAAAGCCATCTTGAGCTCATTATTTTTAACAAAACTTTTACCAACTACTAACTAAAATATATATATCTTTTTTGTCAATTATTTTGTTAAAAAAAATTTTGTCCTCTATTTTATATTGATTATGCCAAAAAAGCCTGGTTTTACAACATAATTATATAGGTAGAAAGTAAGGTCCATAAACATATAAGGCCCATGCACACAATAGTGGTGGTATACAGTCCACGTAATACGATTTGATGCTCCACGTGGTGACATTGACGGTAATAGCAACATGCAAACGCGGATGAGAAGACGGAAGAACAACACCGGACTTCGCCGCACGTCTCCTCAACAACGTCACACCCATCCATCAATCCTCTCATGTCGGATAAAGTAGAACCCGGTAAAAATCATTGTTGGCTCACTGACAAGAGCTAAGCTTGAAGAAACTTCAGCGCCTCGGAAAACAATTATAGTTTCTGAAATTTGGTCCACCTTTCCTGCACGGTGGTGAGCAACTGAAGAATGACTCTTCAAAAACATAGAAGCCTGTGAGAAAACCATGACTATACGGCTTCCGTTGGAGACAATCCGAGAGAGCTATGATCGAGCTCCGATGGGAATCTTGAAAACCAAACCGGAAAGATCCGGATTGTAAAGGCTACCTTAACCAAAACTTAAAAAAACACAAACAAATTTAAAAATTAGATCTAAAATTAAGAAAGATAACAACCAAGGAGAAACTTCAAAGATAAACCGGCGAAACCCGGGAGAAGAAACCGGCAAAAGCTCCAGGAGAAACTAAGGTCGATTAAAGTTGAAGATTGATCAGCGTCAAAGGACCCGACGAAAGACTCCGATTGTAAATACGAAGGAGGGAGATCATAAAGAGAATATCAAAAGAAGAAAACATAAGAGAGAATATGTGAGGAAGAGAAATGAAAAAAGTAAAAAAGAGGATGATGAGATAAGATGAGAGATGAAGATTACTTAGCCATGGTTACAGATTTGGATTCGCATCCTATAAACCAAAAAAGAAAAGAAAAACAAAAGAGTAATGACAGAGGAAGAGTAAGCGGCGGAACCAGAGCTGAGGTAGCCTCCGTCCGTGGCTCACAGAAAATAGATCAGTGGTGATTTAGGCGGGGGTAACGAGGTGTTGTCTCGAGAGAGTTTTTCTTTTGTTATCTCCATGTATTCATACTTTTGTTACAAATTATTTAAGTATTTTTGTAATCACCTTGATGGACACTTAAAGCTAAAAAGAGAAAATGTGGTGGAGATCATAAGAAGAACCTCATAATTCAATTACATTATAATCTGCCTAATAATTCGAAAGCCCATTAAGAAAAGTTGGTTAAAAAGATAAAGAAAATGTCGCCGTCTGTGGGGATCGAACCCACGGCCACGTGGTTAAAAGCCACGCGCTCTACCACTGAGCTAAGACGGCTGTTTTGATCATGTTCAAACGTTTGGATTTATAACTTATAATAGTCTGAATGCTTATAATGATATTTTTCACATCAAGTTGAATATTTTTAATATATTATTTATAGATACTTTTTAACATAATTAGTCGGTAAATACAGCAACGTTAAATTGTATATTGGTCGCTAGATATTCATAATTTTGAAGGAAACTACTCCATGTCGATGGTAAGGTAGGCTTTTTTGGGCCAACAAGTTTCTTTCCGACCGATCATAACTAATAAACGAGTAGTGTAAAACAGATATAACAAAAACAGATGTTCAAGCAAAACCTTTTTTCCCCTAAAAGGATGGAAAGCAAAGCCACGACACATCAAATACGGTCGGAGCGGATGGCGAAACATCCTATAACAAATGATGACACCTCACAAATAAAGATCAATATTTCAAAACATGCAAGAATTAGATCTTACAATCTTTCAGTAATAACGATCTTTAACCAAAATATCTAACTATTCTTCACATTTTTTGAAAAAAAAATTAAAAGATTTTTCAATTGATACTCTTAATTTATAACATCATAATTACTTTTCGGATCTTTAACAGGTAAGTAAGTTTATTATAATTGGTTAAATTATGTATATATCACTACAAATATAATTACATTCACACTTCAGATATAATAAAAGCAAACGAGTTACTATATTCCAAAAGATTATAAAGAATCGGATAGTGATATATTCATCATAACTTGTACTTCAAATAAGTACAAAAAATTAAATCATATATGTATGTACCAACCATGTAGTATTATTTTTGTAAAAGTCTTGTTTATTTGTCTCTTATAATTCAATAGTTATTTCAAATATATATAGCTCTATATTGAACTACGACTTGTTCGTCTTATAGTATGTTTCCAAGTCAACTTAACTTTGGATAAACTCTTTAAGATTTAATTATTACAATAAGCCATAGTTTTATTCTCTTGGTCACAGCTTTACAGATCATAAGTAAATAATCCAGCCTTAATTTCACGTGATTTTTTTTCACAATTCTAATCTTAATCATTCGATTTAGACATATGAGTACTTGTATTGACATAGACTAGTTAATTAAATCATTAGAGTTCAATATATATATAGGTAAATTTATTTATAAATTATCTAGTTAGAATCGATTATAAATGTTTTGAGACGATTGTATAACTATTATACATCTATAACGTTTAAATAAAGTTATATATATATATATATATATATATATGTATATATAGAAGTGGTTACATATATTTATAGCAAGGGTTACAGTTTTATGTCTTGATATATATTTAATCTCTATTATGCTTTAATTATAATACATACTCGAATGTGTAATAATTGATTAGGTAGATTACATGTCACAATACTCTGGATTGGTTGATGAAACAACACTATCCAAAATCACATTTATGTACAATTATTGACGGGTTCTCTAATTATTTGTGGTATTTTGTATTTATACTGATGTTGATGGTATTTAAAACATATCAAAATCTATTTTAATTTTTAATCGATATCTTATGGTATTTATTGCTGCGAGTGTTGTAGATTTAAAGCTATATTTAGAATATAATTTGTAAAATTCTCGTCCAAAAGTTACACAAGTTTGTATAATTCCGGTTATTTAGAGTTAAATAAATAGGAACAAAGAAAACAAAAGGTGTTGACCAACAAAATGAAAAAATGGTGCGAGGAACGTTGACTTAGGAATGGTGGTAGACTTGTAGTATATTGCCCATTCTAAATTTTGGAGGTCCTTTCAATCGCACTATACCAAATGCTCAATGTTTTATGACAAAAGCAAATTTGAGTTATCTAATTAATAGAACAGTTAAGTCGGTTGTGTAAGAAATTATGCAGTCCAAGGAGAATTGGGTTCGTGTTGGTAATTCACCTAACCATAGTGTTGTTAGATGTTCGGTTGTACTAAACGCAACAATACCAATTCACTATCATCAACTTCTTTTCTTTGTGAGATGTTACCATACTTATCAATATTATTATTTTAATGTTTTTTTTGCTTTCAACATATACATAAAAATCAATATAATCAATTGATTGTATTATGTAATTTCTCCATTTATATTGAGGTTTAGTGTTTATCCAATGAATTATCAAAAATCAATTTTTTTTAACCTCGAAATTCAAACCAAAAGTCCTAATCTCCGTGGATTTAGAGTCAGCCTTTAATTTATTCTCTTTAAAAATACCACTCATCTTACTGAATATCGAAATAAAAACCAACTCATGTAGTTAAACCATTAACTCACTGCACCGGTGGTGAAAGTCTATTATTAATATGGATGTATACTAATCACTACAGAATTTATACAGAGCTGCAGACTTAAAATAGTATGAATATTTTTGTGAGAACTTCAGTAGTAAAAATATAAAATTGTATATTTTTGTTGTTGGAGTAGCTTAGAATCAACCATTATAGCTCACTTTATAAATTGAATTTTTAATATTTTACAAAGTAGACTAATACCTATATATCAGTCTATTAGGATCTTAGCAAACATTCTGAGTTCTCATTCGCTCTCCATGGACTAATTAAAGATTTATACATAAAATTAAGAAACTTTACTCTAATTTTTCGTTTTGTAGTTCTTCTAACGGAGCCCAATAATAATGCTTCACGCCCAAATTATTTCAACATGCCATTACTTAAATAAAAATAATATATATATAATTCATAAGGAACGATATATATATATATATATATATAACATTTCAAACAAGCAAATGGAAAACTCCCTAACCACCAATTCCAAGTCAATAAGACTACACACCAAATGCATGCCACAGATTGGACAAAGTTTAATAACTTCTCTTGTTTATTTTAAAAACAAACTATTAATTGAAATTAGACAATTTTTGTTGCATATTATGTTAACTAAAGTTAAAATTAGTAGGTTTGGTAACATATATGATCAAGTCAGCCTCAAGCCAAGTTCAAAAAAAGGTTTGGAAATTTCTCACTCAAAAATCATTTTGAGTTTAACATTATGATAAAAGCATAAAAGAGCATCTTTTCCTAATATTGATTAACATTATGAAAAAAACACTTTACCTTTTTAAGGTATTATGATTGTTCAATTTCTTGAAAGCTAAGCCTTCAGTTTCCTCAAACCTATAATTATTAATCTTTCAATTGAATACTAATTCATAGACTCACTCTCTCACAATTTAATATCTATTACAAACTATAAATATATAAAGGAGTGTATACTAAGGCATCCAAATCCAATAAAAGCACTAAGTATATCATCACAAGCAATATACTTTTTCAAGAAATATGTATCAAAATTAAACTCAAATAATTGAATTTATTTCTCCTAACAACATTACCTAAGAAACAAATCTACATTACCTAACAAGGAAGCATTATTTAATTTTTTATAAACTTATTCAATTCACAAGAAAATTCCTATTCCATGCAAAAAAACTTTGCTTTAAAATGAAAAGAAAAGAAAGACTTTTAATTTTTTAAACAACTCCTCATCTTCAGGCAAAATCGGTTGGCCTATCTCCATTCCCTTCTTCAACACCCAACCCAATAATAAATTTTTATTAAAATAATAATAATAATAATACAAAATTATTACATATTTTATATAAATAAACATATATAAAGGACCTTCATTGAGATATCACCTTCAAAATTTGGTGAATCATTCAAAGAAACACACATCTCTTAAACTTCTTCAAAGAAGAGAATAGTAAAACTTAGAATGAAGAAAACAATGGAGGATCCAACCAAGATTTTGAGAAGATCAATTCATACTTTCCTCAAAAGCTACGACCGAGTCACCACCGCAGCCGCCGTGGCTCTTCCTTTCTCCGTCGGTCTCCTCCTCTCTCAGCCTTTCTTCTTCTCTTCTTCCTCTTCCCTTCACATGAGGCTTAACACGCTCTTTCGTGGAGCTGGTTTTTCATCTTCTTTAGATTTCTTCAACATCTTAAGCCTTAAACTTTCACAAACCCTTTCTTCATCTTTCTTTACTCTTCCCTTTTCCCTCACTTTCCTTCTCTTCTCCAAAGCTTACATCATTAAACTTCTATCAAGTACTCACTCTGCAGATTCCTCTGTTTTCTACTTTCGTCTTCTCAAAACTTATATTT
Organism: Lepidium campestre; assembly: GCA_009757365.2. Lineage (NCBI taxonomy): Eukaryota > Viridiplantae > Streptophyta > Magnoliopsida > Brassicales > Brassicaceae > Lepidium > Lepidium campestre. The sequence goes on along the minus strand of WJSH01000749.1, from coordinate 171,957 downwards.
GTAATTGTTTCTTGCTTCTGTCTGCAAACGCCTCTGCTTTTGCTCTGTTTTTCTTTGCTATTAATTTTCTTGAAGCTTTTGGATTTGCTTCAAGAAACTTCTACACTTACCTCTCTGTATTCTCTGCAATCATCTACTCGATTATCCTTGCAAACGCCTTTGTAATCTCCAATCTAGCTTTGGTTTCATCACCTTCTTCTTCCTCAGGAGGATACACAACAATCCTCAAGGCGTGTCTTCTGATTCGTGGAAGAACTTCAACAGCATTAGCTCTTGCTCTGCCTTCGAATCTTGGCTTAGCAGGAGTTGAAGCCTTGTTTCAATACAGAGTCGTGAAGTCTTATTACAAAGGAGACAGAGATATCACCTCCATAGCACTTGAAGCAACCTTAATAGCTTACTTATACGCACTCTTCTTGGTCTTTGACACCATAGTCAATTTTCTCTATTACCAAAGCTGCATCAAGAACGAAGAAGATCAAAAGATCGGTAGAGAAGATGAATACTCAATCAAGATCCAAATTAGTGAAACAGAGAACACAAAGATATTGATCAAAGGATCAAAGTGTTTCCAGGAAATCTTGTGACTTTCTTGTTGATGTAATTATTGATTAAAAAACAAAAAAAGTGACATACTTTTTACAGATTATTGATTCTTTAAGGATAATCCAAACAGATGTCATTTAAAAGAAGGGCAAAGATAAACAAACAGAGGAGAATAATGACAGGATTTGTAAAAGTCTCTTCTTCTTCAGTTCTTCTTATTCTGCTTTTTTCTTAATTTTAGTCCTTTTTATTATCTTTTATTTATTTTCCAACCATGTAAAGTCAAAGACAAGAAATTATAATCAATGCAAATGTTGGAATTCACAATTGGTTAATCCTACAGTAGAATTTCATTGCCGACATTATATATTCATAAGCAATCCTTACGTTAATGGAGACGTTTGACCAGTAGATTCACATCAAGAAGAGTCTTTCGTTTTTGAGCAAAGACAAGTTTAAGCACAACCTTCTATTACAAAGATAGAATAAGAAGAAAAGTCATACTTTCTTTTAACCAGACAGAAGCGAAAGCAATTGAAGTTTTGTTTTGTTTTTTTGAACTAAAATCCTTTTTTTAATCGCTAGGCAGTACTAAACCGATTGGATTAATTCATAATCGGTTTTCCGATTGAACCCGCCTAAACCGATTTTTTTAATACCGCTGCTTTCTGTCGTTACCTAGGCTTTAAACTCTTTTCACCATCGTCATCTCTTGCCCACAATCAAAAACCCTAATTGATTTGGTCACTACAAAACCTTACCTATAACTGGTTCAATCATATCCTCACATTCCTCAGTTCGTGAATCTGCAATTGTAAGTAAGAGATTGCATTTTTGTGCTCTATTAGTCTCTCTCTCGTGTTGAATTCGTTACTTTATTGTTTTGTTCTCTTTGATTGTTTACTTTGTTCTACAGTTTTGTTTAGCTATGCTTGATTTTGTATTCAGTTTGGAATTTGCTTCGGCTGAAAACCAAAGAAAAGTTTATCTTTTTGAAGCTTGATTTTGTCTCATTAAGAAATTCTTTGGTTGGAACTTGAATGTCTCCAGATGTACGTGATGGTGGATTTGGAATTGTGTCTTTAATTTTGCAACTTGAATGTCTCGCTCTAAACAGGTTTCTCTGTACTTCTTCCTGCTGGAGCATTAAAAAAATAATAAGAAACGGCCTTTTTTGCGTCTGTATATTCGTTTCTCGTTCTGAAATTTACACTTTATAACTGGGTTGATTCCTTTCTTCTAAGTTGTTGGCTTAGATTTCGAAAGTTTCTTTGCTTTTTCCAAATTTTAAGGTTTCTTCTTCACTGGCTGTGCTGTTGAAATTAAGTTATGTTTGATTTTTTCAAACCTTTCTATCTGTTATAATAGGTTCTCCTCCTTCACTTGATGTAATTTATTGTTATTGCAACATTAGGAGTGTTTAAAAATGGCTGGGGGATTAAAGAGGTCTAAAAGAGCAAGACTTTATGACAGTGAATCGGAGGAAGACACAAGCGACCAAGAAAACTTTAAGGTATTTTTTCTGTTGCTTTTGTTTAGTTAAGTTATTTCAACGGCCGTAGTGAATTTATTTGGTTGAGGATTCTATTACAGGTCGAAGACGAGAACGAAGATGATGAATTACCTGTTGAGATAGAGAGTGACGAAGGAAATAGCATGGAAAATGATGAAGGAGAGAGTGAAGAAGACGATGAAGGAGATAACAAGGAAGAAGGGGATGGAGAAAGTGAGGAATTTGAGGATGGAGTTGACCAAGAAAGTGAGAGTGGCAACGAAGGTGATGATGACAATAAAGATGCTGAGATGGAAGAGCTTGAGAAAGAGTACATGGAGCTTCGTTCACAAGAACAGTAAGATTCCATTTAAATCAATACTTTCTCACTTTTTCGTCGACCATAGTGAATTCTTCTGTTTGTTGTTAGATACAGTAGATAGTCTCGTTTAAGTCTCAGTTGTTTAATCTAGTTCAGTAGCATAAACAAGAGTGTTAGCTGGATTCAGAAATAGGTTTGAACTAACTAAAGCAGTTGGATTTATTCATGATTAGTAGAAAAGAGATTACTTAATTTTAAAATAAGCAATTGAGAGCCAACAAGAGTCGCTGTAAAATTTATTTTCTAATATGTTTGTTCTTTTTGTAATGTGCTGCTTTTCCTGGAGTAGGGATATATTGAAGAATCTCAAGCGTGATAAGGGCGAGGATGCTGCTAAAGGTCAAGCGGTGAAGAGTCAGAAGGTATGTGTCATTGTTTTATGGTTTGCGAAGTAGTCTTACTAGATATCAAATGCATGCAGTTGCAGATCATATTCGTATCTATGTCAGTGAAGTCAATCTTGAGCGAATTTCTGATTACGACAATTCTGATTTTGGGCTCTATGTGAAGGCTCTTTGGGATAAAACTCTGGAGTTCAGATTCCTACTACAGAAAGCATTTAGTAGTTCAAACAGATTGCCACAGGTAAGCTATTCTCATCTTCCCTTTCTTCTATAATTGGTTGTTTTGTGTCATCATGCTTATGACAGAAAGTAATCGTTTCAGGAGCCTGTGAAAGCGTCTTTTTGTCTAGAAGATGAAAAGGTCTCAACTGCATATACAGATCTTATTACTTCATCTAAGAAGACATTAGATTCCCTTTTGGAGCTTCAAGAGGTAAGTTTGCAAAGATAGGCTTCTTCTTTGTTCTTTTGTGTTGAAAACTACATCTTGATTCAATAACTGTGCGCTGGTGAGTGTTCTGTTTTCTGTCACTTTTGTTTACTCTTTTTATCCAAATATTGATTTTGTAGGCTTTGCTTGAGAAGAACCCCTTGGTTGATCAACAAGTAATTGGTATGACGTATTTAACAGAACACATAATTATTTGAACATAAGCGAGGGTCAACATGATTTTTCATTCTTTCTAAAATGCGTTCAGAATCCAAGAAATCAGAGCCAGAAGATAACGATGAATGGCAGCGAATATCTGACTTGCATAAAAGGTATTCAAGACTATCTGTTCAAACTTTACTAGTCTAAAGTTCTCCTTGTTCCGAAGACCAGTCTCATTACTGTTTATGTTTCATTGTTAACACAAATATGGTCATTGCTATGTAGAATGTCTGTGTTCCGAAACAAGGCTGTGGACAAATGGCAGAGAAGAACACAAGTCACAACTGGTGCAGCTGCTATTAAGGGAAAACTACACGCCTTTAACCAGGTATAGACAACAACCCCTTAAAAATAAAGTTTCTCTTATACATATGTCAGGAACCTAAACTGATTTATTTCCCAAAACCAGAATGTTAGTGAACAGGTTGCTTCTTACATGAGGGATCCAAGTAGAATGATTAAACAGATGCAACAACCAAGATCTACGGTTGCTGTTTTTGGAACTGTAAGTTTGGGCTTTAATAATACAAGTATCTCTTGGCCATCAGCTTCTCTTCGTTGTGTTCTGATCTTTAATTTTCCCGTTACAGGTCCCTGGGGAAGCTATGGAACCAAATCAAGAGGTATAATTGCGGTTTTATTTACCTAAAACCAAAGTATTAAATCAATTTATCAGTCTTAACGATTATTGGTATGCCCATCTCTAACACGTATACTCTTTGTTTAGAATAAACTACTAGAAGGAGACCCTGAACTTGTGGAAGATGCTGAATTCTATCAGCAGCTACTAAAGGAGTTCTTTGAGAGTGTCGATCCAGCTTCCTCGGGTAAAGTTAAAACAACATCTCGGAATCATTAGATATGGCCAACAATTCTCAAGTCTTTGCTTGTGTTGAAACTTGAGTCATGTAGTTCTGGTTTCCTGTAAAGAGTCTTTGGTTTTCTGATATCTCAAATTTGCAATTGGCAGAGGCGGCTTTCTACGCGATGAAGAAATTTCAGACGAAGAAGAGGAAAGTTGTGGATCGGCGTGCCTCTAAGAGCAGAAAGATCAGGTAAGTATGAAGTACATTAGTTTCAAAGTCTTGGATGCTTTTCTCTCCCAAATCTGAATCATATATGTTAATAAAAAAAACGAAAACAGGTATAATGTTCATGAGAAGATTGTCAACTTCATGGCTCCACGACCAGCAAAGATTCCTCCAAACACTGCGGATCTGCTGAAGAATCTGTTTGGTCTCAAGACCAGAAACGTTTCGTCTGAAGCTTAACAATAACAAACAGCAATTTTGAAACGCAGGAATAGATTTTTACCTTTCTTCTTTGTGCTGTATTGTTGTAATACAAGATTCATAGTGTACAACTGAAAAACTCATTTATCTATCCATATCGTTTCTTTTTGAAAGCCATATTTGTTTTCTATCAAGTATTCAGAAATTCATTTAAAATAATTGACTCTCTAAAAAAGCTAAACGTAGTAAAAAGATAGGATGACTTTCTTTTAAACTTGACGTGATGTCCAAGAACCACACGAATCGGATATATTTTCAATTTTCAACCTGATTTTTTCCTCAAGATCATACTCTCGAAATATCAAAACAACTTATGCTTGATCTTCACGCTAAAAATTTCGTTTGTCTGTCTGTATATAAGAATTCAAGAAGAAGAGAAACCTAAAAGCGTGAACCTTAAAACAGAGAGAATACACGAAACACAAAGAATGGCGACATGGTTTTTCATTTTCGTCTCAGTTTCGCTCACTTTCCTTCTCCATCTCTTCCTCCGCCACACTCTTCCTCTACCTCCTGACCCCAATCTCTTCCCCTTCTTCGGTCCTTTCCGGTTGCTTCGTCAAAGTTATGATGGTTTCTATTCCTATCTCCGCTCCATCCACCACCGTCTCGGTCCCATCTTTCTCCCTCCGCATCGGTTTCCGTCCTTCCATCTTCGTCTCTGATCGTTCCTTAGCTCACAAGGCACTCGTTTTAAACGGCGCTGTTTTCTCTGATCGTCCACTGGCGCTTCCAACAAGCAAGATCATCACTAAGTAATCAACACACTATTAACTCAGGATCTTACGGTACCACGTGGCGGCTTCTCCGACGTAACCTCACCACAGAAATTCTCCACCCGTCCCGCGTGAGATCTTATCCCAAAGCTCGTCGCTGGGTTCTTGAAAACCTTTTTGACCGGTTTCGTAATCGTGGCAAAGAAGAAGAACCAATCTTTGTAGTCGTTGATCATCTCCGTTACGCAATGTTCTCACTTCTTGTTCTCATGTGTTTCGGAGATAAACTTGACGAAGAACAGATCAAAAAGGTCGAATTTGTTCAAAGAAGAGAGCTCACTTCCTTCCCAAGATTCAGAATTCTCAATTTATTTCCCAAATTCTTTCTTAGAAAGAAATGGGAAGACTTTTATCAGATCCGCAGAGAACAAATGGACGTGTTGCTTCCGTTGATTATTTCTCGGAGAAAGATCGTCGAAACATCGGAGAAGAAAGAGTATGTACAAACGTATGTTGATACTCTGTTCCATCTCGAGCTTCCTGATGAGAAGAGGAAACTGAACGAGGACGAGATAGTGAGCTTATGCTCGGAATTTCTCAACGCCGGTACCGATACAACGGCGACGACGCTACAATGGATCATGGCGAATCCAGTAAAAAAACCAGAAATCCAAGCGAGATTACACAAAGAGATCAAAAGCGTAATCGGAGAAGAAGGAAAAGAGATTGAAGAAGAAGAAATGAAGAAGATGCCGTATTTGAAAGCGATAGTGGTGGAAGGTCTCCGATTACATCCACCGGGACATTTGTTGTTACCACACAGAGTAACCGAAGATGCAGACTGCAGAGTTAGGAGGATACAAGGTACCAAAGAAAGGAACGATCAATTTCAATGTGGCGGAGATTGGGAGAGATCCGACGGTTTGGGAAGAACCAATGGAGTTTATTCCAGAGAGATTCATCGGAGAAGGAGAAGAAGCTGTGGCGGTGGATATTACTGGAAGTAGAGAGATAAAGATGATTCCTTTTGGAGCTGGAAGGAGGATTTGTCCAGGGATTGGATTGGCCATGCTGCATTTGGAGTATTTTGTGGCCAATGTGGTGAAGGAGTTTGAATGGAAAGAGGTTGAAGGTGATGAAGTTGACTTCACTGAGAAATGGGAGTTCACTGTTGTTATGAAGTTTCCACTTAAGGCTCGAGCTGTGCCTAGAAGAAGAACACGCATCGTCACGGCCTAGAAATAAAGTGACGTTTTTTTTATTTTTATTTTTTTCTCAGTGAAGTCAATTAGTAAACGGTGTCGTTTCTTGGCTCTGATTCTCTGAAACCCTAGAAATGAATTTGGAGCTATAAAAAGGGGCAGAGCCAAGTAGTTTCAGATTTCTTTCTGATTCTTCATATTGGAACTTTACATTGTCAAATCTGATACTACCGTTTTCTTCGATTCTCTTTGCGTAATTGCTCACAACATTTTCTCTCTTGAAAAATTCGAGCTTTACAAACTGGGTCGATTCTTTTCATGTTCGTTGTTGGTTTTATAGTTCGAAAATTTCTGGCTTTGAACTACTGTTAGCTCCAAAGCGTTTGCATTGATATGTGTATTCAATGCGCTCGAGTTTTTATGATGTTCTTTATAATCTGTTTCTGATTTGTGGTGGAAATGATGAATGTTAAAGTAAAAGGTCTGAGCAGGTTATGAGTGATTTGTGTAGCTATCGATGTTTTAAGTTAGTCTTAGAGGAGACAATATTTTCAACCTAATAGGAGAGGGCCCTTGTCCATGTCTTGAGCCATGGCATTTGTTGGCTCCGCAAACTCTCCAACAATGAGCCTGATTGACTCACCACTTGCACCAAGTGCTCTGTGTGTGTTAATCTTATGGGTCGATTTTAAAGGCGTGGGGTTGCTTTCTACCATTGATTGCTGACCTAGAATTCTCCCTACATACATATTAGTCTCCTCTTGCTACTTTATCATCAATTTAGCTGCCTTCATAAGTCCCTGCACTGATCAAAGACATACTTGACTGATCCACATGTGAGCTGTGTTTGTAAGCCTCTGTGTCGTTGCTTTGTTGATGTTGGAAGCTTTTAACCGAGGCTTGTTTGATGTATAGGCATTGTTTATTGAGGTATGTGTGGACTATAGTTGTTTTACAGCATTTGCCTATTTGCTAATCACACTGCTCTGAGTCCTCTCCGTCTCCGCACTATCGTCAAATATTTCCGTCAGCCGTATTATTCCTCCGGTGAAAGGTTTCCTTGAGTTCTTTGCAAAACGATGGGGAAACGAGGAGGTAAGAAGCTTACTAGCACTCAAGGAGGAGCACAGAATCTTAAATCTGTACTAAGACATGAGCACTTGAAGAATCTCGCTCTCTGGTCTTCCGCCGGAGATACTCCGATTCCGTCGCTGGCTTCCTTGTTCGGTCGACGTCTTGCTGCCGACGAAGAAGCTTCTGGAATAGCTACTGAACCTGATATCGTCTTTTGTCAAAGGTATTTTGCCTCTTCCTTTACGACCGTAGATTTGGGTTTCTGAATCAATCTATAAAATCTTTTTTAGATTCAACAGTTGATTTTCCCTTTTTCCGATTATTGTGTTGTTTCTGCTGGTTCATGTGGTTTGCGATTAGCGATCATCATCTGTTTCAGAATCATCTAATTGGATTGTACAAAGATGAAATCCCATGAATGGACTGATCTTGGTTGCATACTTGCATTGTTCTCTTTGTTTGCGACATTAAATATGCTTCGACTGCTTATTCTTCACATAGAGAGGATCTTTTAGATATTGATGTCAGAGTTCATCAAATTTGGATATTGTATTGATTAAGAGGTTTTCTGTAGGTGTGAGACCATTCTTAAGCCTGACGTCAATTGCAATGTCAGAATTGAGAAGGTTTCTTCTGCTAATAAGAAGAAACGTACCAAGTGCAAGAAGTCTAACATCTGTTTACCTCAGAACAATGTAGTTTACCATTTCAATTTCTGTTCTCACCGTAATCTCAAGAGAGGAACTTTGAAAGGTCAGATGAAAGAGATTTACCCATTCAAGCCAAAAACCTCTTTTTCTATACGTCCTAAGATCACGAAAGAGGTGATGATGCCTGAAGAGGTCCAAAGTAATATGCTTTCTTCACCTGAAAGAAGTGAGAAAGATCAAGTGGGGGATAGTGTTATGAATACACCAAAGCCAATGCTTACTTTGGATAGGGATAAGAGAATAAGAAAATCCAAAAGCAAGAAACCAGTTGAGCCAGAAAGCGTCTCTGAGAAAACAGCTGGTGGATCAAACAAAAGGAAGAGAAAATCATGGACAGATATGAAGGAGTTAACTGAGACTAACAAGACTTCCAAAGGTGTAAGCTTTAAGTTACCTTTTCTCTTGTGACCTGCGTTTATATCTGACACTTAAAGATCAATTATTATGACATTAACATTTATAGGTTCATTGGTTATTTCTTAAATGATCATCTTTCACATAGTTATCGGTTTAACATCTCTTAGTTAATTTTACTTGAAATATCCTCATCCATTTGTCAACTCAAATGATATTACCATTTTCTTCGATTCTCTTTGAGTAATTGCTCACAACATTTTTTCTCCTCCTGAAAAATTTGAACTTTACAAACTGGGTCGATTCTTTTCATGTTCGTTGTTGGTTTTATAGTTTGAAATTTCTGTCTTTGAACTAGTGTTACCTCTAGAATGTTTGTATATGTGATTCAATGCGCTCGGGTTTTTATGATGTTCTTTATAATTTGTGGTGGAAATGATGTATGTTAAAGTAAAAGGTCTGAGCAGGTTATGAGTGATTTGTGTAGCTATCGATGTTTAAAGTTAGTCTTAGAGGAGACAATACTTTCAAGCTAATAGGAGAGGGGCCTTGTCCATGTCTTGAGCTATGGCATTTGTTGGCTCTGCAAACTCTCCAACAATGAACCTGATTGACTCACCACTTGCTCCAAGTGCTTTGTGTGTTTTAATCTTATGGGTCGATTTTAAAGGCGTGGGGTTGCTTTCTACCATTGATTGCTTACCTAGAATTCTCCCTACATACGTATTAGTCTCCTCTTGCTTCTTTAGCATCAATTTTAGCTGCCCTCATAAGTCCCTGTACTGATCAAAAACATACTTGACTGATCCACATGTGAGCTGTATCTGTAGGCCTCTATGTCTTTGCTTTGTTGATGTTGGAAGCTTTTGACAGAAGCTTGTTTGATGTACAGGCATTGTTTTATTGCGGTATATGTGGACTATAGAAGTATTTTTGAAACGTGTTTATAGCATTTGCCTTTCTGTGGTAAAGCTGCAAAAGTCTTTTAAGAGACGCCTAACCGCACTCTGGAAAAGCAAAAAAAACTTGTTTAGTTTATGTTTGCTTCGTTGCTTGATTGGGTTTTTCGCTGTGGCCATTTGAGTATTGATGATTACTATGAATCTATTGTTTTTCTCTTAACTAAGTGGGTTTGATTTGAAGACCTGTCATGTGTGTATAACAGAAGAATAATGCTATGTTTTACAGAATTAGTATCAGAAGGAATGGTTCTTTTTGTGTTCATGGTCTATTTGATTTGGTTTAGTGAGCAAGAGAGTGTCCAAAGCGATGGCTGGGCACAAGATTGCACAAGCAACCTTGAAAGGCCCAAATGTTGTGAAGGAGCTAGCTATCGGTGTCCCACTTGGGCTAGCAGCTGGTAGTGGTGGGTTGTGGAAGATGCATCATTGGAACGAGCAGAGAAAAACAAGAGCCTTCTATGATACGCTTGAGAAGGACGAGATTGGGGTTGCTGTTGCAGAAGATTAGTAGTCTAAGCACTTCTACAGGAAACAAAGCCTCTCAGGATCCAATCGAAGCTTTTGAAACTATCGATGCACACTCAGAGCTTGATGGGGAATATGAGAGTCGATTGGGGAAACCATAATGCAAGTACGTAAACTTTACTTGCATAGCTTTAGGTTCTCGTGGAACCAACAATCTGAAGAAGAACAAGAAGAAAGATATACTTTTGTACAAAATCTCGTTGCACAAATCAAATACCACATAGGAGATACTGAAACTCACTAGGTGAACGCTTGGGTTTCGTTATGATTGATTACACACAAACACAATACAGAAAGCTGAATAATTAAAATGATTGATTGAAAACAGATTGGAAAAAGATTTTAAGAAACTGAAAGTTGGGTAAAATAAGGGTCTTTAAGAGTTTCTTGAAGGAGATCATCATCGTCCCAAGAATCACGATAAGTCTCCAAATTTTCAAAGGAATTCAATAGAGCTGATAAACACAGCACCTTTCTCCATTCTTCTAAATGTGGGAATCCAATGTAATCTGCATATTTATCACAATACTGCAAGTACCAAAAGCAGAGATTTAGTTGATGAAGAAAAGATCAAATCTTTGACACCTATGCACTCACTACCAAAAAGAATACATTGAAGTCGGCAATGTCGTGAGTGTTGCGTTTGGGGATACCGTCTGCTTCTCGAGAACGGTAAAACTCGTAGATTGATTGCATCATTTGATCGTAAGAAGGAAGACAAGTTTTGCCTGACAAGAGCTTTGCGATCCATTTGGCTTGTGATTCAAAAAATGGGAACCCTATCAACTGTAATAACCGTTTTTTTGTCAATTAACCTAAGATAGTTCGTTAAGTAAACTGATTAATCTTGATTTAGGGTTTAAAGACAAAAGTACCTTACGAGGGATGCCGACAAAAGAGAGAGAAGGAGAAAGAGATGGAGAAAATGTATGTTCGAAGAGTGGACCAACTCTATTATCATCTATCTCTATTCTTCCTTTACTCTCAAGAAATGGAAATTTGTATGAATACCTGTACGTGCCCATAAACATACTTATTTCCAAAATCCTCAAAAATAACAGAAATTATATATATATATATGTTGTGATTCATAATTAAATATTATTAATGTATAAATTCCAAAATTCTGTTGGTTTGTAATTATTTTATATGTCGTTATAGAAAATCTGAGAAATAAAAAAACGTGGAACAAATATGTTGGCCCCAAGAAGTAGGCATATGAAAAGTGATCTTGTCGTTAAAGTAATTTGACAAGATTTGAAGTCCACTCACATTGACATTTGGGTCAAGGATTTTACATTAAAAATTAGAGTAACAATAAAAGATGTGAATTATATAAAGATAATATGGTCAACGAGTCTGATGGTTTATACATAATTTTTGACAAAGGCTATAACTTACCCGGTACAATATAAAATAGTGTCGGCTACAATAGATGACCCATCAATGAAGATTACACGTCCATCTTCCTCTAAAGATTCAATCTATCACCATTTAAAGTTACGAATTAACAAAAAAAATTAATATAATTTCTAAACATATAATACATATATAGGTGAGAATATACCTCAGGACGAAGATGAAAATGTTGGTGTTTTGAAATGACTTTAGACAAGCCAGAATAAATGTCAAGTGATTTGGCACTCAAATAAACTTCTTTTGCAACTTCCACAAGCTCTATTGATATGTCTTGTCCACTCATTGAGCATCCAACTACCACCACCACCTGTACCATCATCATCATCGTCATGCGTAACTTCTACATGTGGAAATTTTTAAAGAGGATCATAATTTAGGTGAAACTCGAACTCGTGTTATATAATAGTGCTGAGGGGGAAATAGATCGTCGATCGATCCTAAACTAATTGTTGCATGAGTTATTATAATTAATCACCTCATCACGAAATGGATCAGGTACTCTATATATGTGGCTATGTAGTTGCTTCCTCACAAATCCATTCCTATAACCACCATAAACCATTTTTATTCATACCATTTAACATAACCTTATAAATTATAAAAGATAATTGAAAAACCTTATTTATACCTTTAATGGAAGGTAGTCTAGGATAAGAGTAATGACCAGAGGCAACAACAACAGCATCAAAGATTTCTTCAATAACCTCACCACTCTTCTTCTCTACACTTTTCACCATCCATCTCTTCATATCATCATCTTCATTCACCATCCCAACAAACTCAACCCTAACATTAAATCTAATCATCTTCCTTATCCCAAACACTTCACAAAAGTCTTTAAGATACAACCAAAGCTCCTCATGCCCCGGGAATCTTCTCATATCTCTTCCTTCCTTCGCGACGAAAGGAAAGTCAGTGAAACCCATTACCTCTCTCGGTGAAACCAACCTCAAGGATGAGTAAATACTGCTATGTACTTTTAGGGTTTTGTTTTTTCCCAATGGATCTTCTTCTTCAACGTTTGGTTGGTATAGCCATTGACCTCCTACGTCGTGGTTTTGTTCCATCACCACCACTTTATGTCCTTCTTTCTCTAGCTCTCTCGCCGACACTAACCCTGATGGTCCTGCTCCTATCACGCATACCCTCTTTGATTGGCTCTTAAATGGCTCTGCTGTCGCTAGCACCATTTTCTTTTTTTGGTGGTTGGAGATGTAATGATTTTGATTTGTTTCGTGGATTCATGGCTCACGAGACATGCTATATATATATATATATATATATAGTTGGTTATTTACATAATTTTATTGATATTACTTAATCAAGGAGTAGGGTTACAAAAAAATATAGATAGTGACGTTTGTCAATGTTAAAATCTTTTTTTTTTTGATGATATACTTATATATTATAATTTTATTGATTGTATATACAGCAACTTGCGATTTTTATATCAATGAAAATTAACGGTATTATAATTATAATTATTATTACCTATATACTATAGAAAAGTGGCAATTATAAATCAATGCAAAGTAATGGAAAAAAATTATTTGCTTTGTGAAGTAAACAAATTAAAAATTCATAGAAACGAGATTTGGTAGACAAAAAACACGAGGTAAGTGGTACAATCAATGGTCAATGATTGTTCTTCTAAAATTTTTGTTGTCTTTGTCAACAATTATGTCAGGTTTTATTTGTTTATTTATGGTAATTCGAATCCAGAACCAAACTATAGGAAGCGAGATTGATGTTAATTTGTAATGACGTGACAATTATACAATCATTCGATATTATAGACAAGTTTGTTGATTGTTCATAAAAGATTTGTCTGAGCTAAATGTGTTTAGTTTATGTATTTTTAATATATATTCTTATAATCTTATGCACCGTATATATTTAAATTTCATGTAAGGAAACAAAAACATTGAGGCCACTCATATATCAATAATTGCAACGTTTTTATGACAGTACATATTCATTATGATTGTTAGATGGGACCCGGTTTGATCAATCATATCTCTGAGACACTGACTAACCAACGTTGCCTTAATACAATAGTGTTTCAAATCTAGTGTATTTTTATACGACAATAGTGTTTTCAAGAGGGATACTAGTCCACACTCTTTTCTCACTACAATAAACTTCCTTAAAAAACAATGGTGTGCCAGCTATGGCTTATCTTTCTGAATTTGTTTTTGTCAACTAGTCTAGTGGTCTTTTTATCCCATATTTCCTCTCTAGGGAAGAGGTTCAAACCTTAGTGTCTGATAATTTATAAAGAAAACATTACCACTGACCTACCTATCTTTGACAATGTATCTAGATTTTAACTCTACTCTATTATATGTGGTATAGTTAATAAGAATTTTAAAGATGAGTTTGAGTTATAAATCAGACATTGTCGATCTAATTATTGACAAAAAAACTATTTTTGAAAGTTTTCTTTCCATATTTGGCATGTTTTTTTTTTGCTTTTAGCCCCACGGACGCTTTCCGATAATACAAAGTTTAGGTTACAACCAACGCTTTTTTTGTTTGTAATTATGCATATGTCGTGTCGAGGACAAATGGCTAATGGTGTTTTTCACTTTACAAATTTTCAAGGCACCGAAGTTCGATTCCTTCCTGCGACAAGTGGAAAAAATAAAAGGAATTTTAGAGAGTGGACTTTGCCTATGAATCGAGCCTTATCGATCCCAATTGTTGACAAAAAAAATTTATACATATGTCTTCATAGAAATTATAAAAAATAAAAAAATATGGAACGAATGTGTTGGCCCCAAGAAGTAGGTATATGAAAATGATCTTGTCGTTAATTAAAGCAAAATTTGACAAGATTTGTTGTCCACTCACATCGACATTTGAGTCAAGCAAAATTAAGAATATTATTTGTAACAATTAATAAAAGGTATTAATCATTTGAATTATACTCTCTCATGTTGTTTTAGTTAAAAATACGTAAATTAAAAAAATAAATTGTGTAAAATAAAAATAAATTTGGTCATTAATGAGTATAAATAAAAATAAATAATGTTTTGATTTCAATTCTATCGATTGTGATAATATAACTTCTCAACTTCTTTGACCAAATTTTTTTAGTTATTGTTAGATTTAAAATCAAATATTTGCATAGATATGTGAAAAAAATAAATAAAATAGAACAAAAACAAAGTTCTAAAACAACACATAATTTGAAACAGAGGGAATATAAAGGTGATTTGGTCAACGAGACAACCACTCTGGTGGTATATGAAGTTAACTATACAGAAACCATGTTTCTACTCGAGTATTAATCTTTCTATACTATTATAAAATTGAAATAGCTAATATTAGCAGAACCTTAATTTCTTTTGTGTATGACTCACATTGAAAACATTCTACAAAATAACAATTGTTACATATCCCAATAATTCGTTTATTTTATAGTTATATCCTTGACCCAAAAATGGCGAAAGCAAAAATCATTTATTGTGTTTGTCAACTAAACAATTTTCATTTCTAGAAACTTTAGGAGAAGTAACCTATGTTTAAAACAAAAAAGATTATTCTGTTTACATAATATTGTCTTTCAGTTGATAAAAAAAATATTGTCTTTCAATTGTTTTTTTAATTTTTTTAGTTCATTAGTAAAAGGGCTACTGAACCTGACCCATCAAAGCTCAATAAGAACATATAGAGCCCAACTCCAACAAAACCACATCTTTAGTACTCTATCGTTGGGCATGCAAGAGAACGTGATGTGAGCAATCTAGATTGAAGCTTCAATGTTTATAGAGATAGAAAGTAGAATAAAATAGAAATAACTCATTGAGCTTTATTGTGCAAGAAACAAAAAAGAGAAAGGAAAAATACTTTAGATTGTTTTCAAGATTGAAATTGTTCTTAGATTGATCTCAAGAGAAGAAAGGAAAGTTACCTTCTTCTAGAACACAACAAACATACTTATATGAAAGATTTATATGAAAGATCTAACAAAGAAACCCTAAACCTATTGCTTAGACAAAATATTGGGCTCCTTTGGACTTTTTTGGATTAGTCTTGGGCTTGTATAATGGTCTCTCTAATACGTGATAGATAATTACTCACACATATCATAATATAAAAATCAAGTAAATGGTAGCTTCTTAAAAAGTTATTATATGACTAAATATGTACGTGTTGAATAGCATATAAATCAACTAAATCACATGTTTTGATACTTGGCATTTTCTTGTACAGTAGAATAAGAATTTAGGTTTAATAATTATTTATTTTTGCTTTAAGAACAAATCACCACATTTCCTCTTTCTCGTGTATATCCAAGAGAATATAAGACAAAAACATATCGAAACTCAAACAATAATATTGGAGTCTCTTGTCAAGATTCAATGGATAATTTAGTTAAGCAAAGAAGAAAAAGGTACACGTCCAAAATCTCCTTTATATTACCATTAAATTTTGAAAAAACCTATCAAAATTAAAATGATTTGTGGAATCAATATTATTTTTTCTTGATCTTTAAAGGGTATCAATTTCTGAGAACAACCAAAGCGATTTGCCAAATCCATCAGAATTGGCCATAACCGGTAAATTTTCACTTTTGTTTAACATAACTTTTATCTAAATTTTATGGAAGATGAATGTATAATTATATTTGGCTGTCTTTAATATAAAAATTGATCAAGATAACGCAGCAATAAACTGGTTGAAAAACCAATCATATTGGTACGAGAAGAATGATTACTACAACGAGCGAGAAAGCGAATTTGCAGTTTCTGTTGCAGCTGCTGCATTCGTCATTACATCAATGGAAGAAATCGATAAACAAAATGCCAAAAGAATTACAGAAGAAATCAAGAAGTCGCGAACCAAAATAACCAAACCGGTTATACCTAATACCAATGAAAAGAAATTAAACAAATCATATACTCAAGATGTGAATATTGGAGGTAATTATTTTCCTTGTGTGGTATTACTATATTTATCTCTTTTGGAATTAATTATTTTATATTGAAATTAAAACATGAATTTTTTTTTCTTTGTCGGCAGATGTGAGTTTCAGGAAAAAACTAATGGAGTCTCCACCAAGATTAAGACTGGCTTCAGCGCCAAGTAAAGCAGATTCTTGGGAAAATTCTCAAACGAAGAAAATAAGATTAAGGTAATCTATAATTCTTGGTTATTGTTAATATTTGAAGTGCATATATCATTTCTTATTAATTACTTATCTGGAAATTAACTCTACTTGAAGGTATGAGAAAATGAAAGCTGAAATTGTGAGTTGGGAAAATGAAAGAAAATTAGCAGCTAAACTGAGAATGGAGAAAAGAAAGGTTTGTTTTTTTTCTTTCTTTTTCTAATTAGTGAATATAATGAAATAATCGTTAAATACTTATAACTAATATATAATTTTGTCTGTACATTAATAATTGGGAATAAAGAGTGAATTGGAGAAGAGAAGAGAAATGAATAATCAACATTATAAGTCAAAAATAGCAAGGATTCACCTAATTGCTGATGGAGCCAAGAAACAGCTTGAGGAGAAGAGAAGAAGCAAAGAAGCTCAACTTCATGAAAAAGTAAAGAAAATGCGTAGAACTGGCAAAGTTCCTATCAATTATTTCTGCTTTCGATGCTACTAATTAAAAATCAAAATTATTTGTATCAATTATATATGTGTAGCTGTCTATTAATTAAAATTTGAGATACCCAAATAAGAAATAAAGAGTAAATTATTGTATATATATATACATATATCATCACCAAGCATTATAATATTATAGTTTGAAAATGTTATTTTCAAAAGACATGTATAAATCTCAAGCTACAATTAATTTTATTTAGAAGTATATATAACATAATAAAAATAAAAATAAAAATCGAGGTGGGCAAAAAATCAAAGATAGATTGGATAAATAGTGGGTGTTTTACATGCTCTCTTGACCCTATATATGAATGAGACACATGAAATATTGATATTAAGACGAATAAGGGACCAAAAAGGATTTAGATTGATCGTTGAATAAACACTCAATTTATCAATATGTTCTCACATATGAAAATGAGTCATTCTTTGGTCCAAACCAAAACGTCTCTCTTCTTCTTCTTACCCAAAGCCTAAGGGTCTTTCACAACTGCTCTATGTACGTAGTGGTCAGGACCATTGGCATTTACTACTCCCTCTTCTTATTTGGAAATTTCTATTATTGTCGTTGTGCGTACAATTCTCTATCAAAAAGATTTTAATTTTATTTATTTAATATTTGGTAAGCGTGTTCTCTCAATTTATGAGGGAGAAATAATGCATTATATTCTCATATTGACATGAATTCATTTTTTATGGACAAACTAAGTACATTTTGAATTATCCAACAAAAAATTTATGAGCTTGACTGATATCAAGTTTATATCAACAATAAGTACTATATCAAATATCCAAATAATAGCAAGAAATATATCCAAATATAAATAAATATTTATATTTTTTTCGACAATATATATATACATGCGATGGGTGTGCTAAATAATACTACAACATTTGACCCAAAAAAATTTATAACATATGAGAAATGAAGGTTAAAAAGAGAAGGGATTGAAATGAAAAGATAAGCATAGAGGAGGAGCGTTAGGATTCGCTGTCAAGAATCTAATGCGAGAAGTTGATTGGCTGAAACTGAACAGATCGACAGTGGGTCCCAAACAAGAATCCATTATAATCTGCCACGTGTCATTATGTCGGCATCAGCAAAGCTGTCGGCCGTAACTCACTTTAAGATTTTGATGTGACTCCAAATGATTGGGAGATCTCATTATACAAGGGTGATTTCGTATTTATCCATTTCAACATAAATACTTCTTCTTTTTCTTTTTTTATATAAAAAAATCATTTTATATCAAGCAGTTGGCACCATAGGCATTTTTAAGCCTCCTCAACTTATTATTGTAACAAATTTAATACAAAACTACTTTACCAATATGATTGTTATAAAACTCATCATTAATTTGTAGCTTAAATCTGATTTTGAACTGTGAAGGATGCTCGATCAAATCATCTAGATGAACCTTTGTTAAATTTTACCAAGCAGTTGTGTTCGATATTCCCGTGAGAAAATAAATCTCTGAAAAGTCTTATCAGTTTAGTAGACAAAAGTTTCAGCAAATTAATGAAAATCGAGATAGATTCTTTTCCATACCTATTACAAAAGCAAGCAACCTCAACTATACTATGTAATACTATATTCTTTTTGGATTTTGATTAAAAGATTCTAAAAATATGCCCACAAATCTCTTCAGATTGGGAATCAGAGTTTGTTATGTGGTTATCTCCCAAACACATGTTCACTTATAAGGATACCATAGTGAACCTCTACTTTCAAAGTAAATGAAAAATAGAATAAAAGAATATATCGAAACTTTCAAAATATTATATGTCAATAATACATCAATAAAACTGTTTTCTATTTATTTCAAATAAATTTAATAACTAAAAAAATAATACTTGCTGAAAATGATCATGGTAAAGTTTGAAAAAATTATTAACATCTTTCGGATATCAAAATCTTTAATTTATTTAATGGAAATGAATAAAAAATTTTTTTGCCATAAAGTTAAGATCACTTGGTCCTAATATCCTCATAGATTTAAATGATTTTCTTTGGAAATAGACTTTTTTTCTCTGAATATACAAATGAGTCGAAGGCAAAATTTCATATAATTGATCAACATTAAAACATGTTAGTATACCAAATTGGTCTCCTTACCACTCCCTACAATATTTAATTATATGCTACATTAATAACGGTTATATATCTTATTTTAATAAAGTCAAGAGAAATGATTCATATGAATGTGTGTTTATGGTTGATCTTGAAGAAACCAATGTGTGAGATGAAGACAGAGAAAGAGAAGAGAGTAACATTATTATTATTCCTCACAAGTTGCATCAAATGCACTTGTTGATGCCATCAACCTCACATCTCACTCTCATTTTTGACATTCGAATAATCATACTATAGTTTCAGAATCTTACGTGTTTCCTCCAATATATTTATTTATATATTGTCTTCTATTATTTAATGCATCTATATTGTATTGTATGAATATCAACCACTCTTCTACTACATTAAGATTAAATTTTACTATTATTAGAATTGTGTTTGTTTCTAAATCGGTGGATCATTCATTCACACGCTTTACTTTCTACCGAGTGGTCAATGCATGCAAATGACATTTCAATGAATAAGTGTCTCTTGGAAATGACGAAAATGCCCTCATTTATTAGGTATTTGGCAGGTTAGACGATTCTGGACTTTTGAGGGGCAAAACACAAACAATCCTTTGCCACACATGTGCTTCGTCCACATAAAAACCATTTGACGTTTTGCAGGGACCATTTTAGAGAAATGGAGAGAGAGAGGAGAAGAGAAGAGAGAGAGGCTCTTTATTATAGCTTCAATATGGATCAAAAGCAGATGCACCGCATGAGTTGTCGCTGTGATTGTGAAGAGCTGGAAACAAATAAGAAACAAGACTTTACAAACATTCTCAAGAGAGAAGAGAGAAGAAGAAGGGCCAACAAAAAGAGAAAAAGAAAAGCTTGATTGTCATTTTATTCTCTGCAAACGTGCGGCCTAAGTAACACATGTACACCTCTATCTGTCTCTCTTTCTGATAAGAACTCTTTCTCTGTTTACACTAAAATAGAGACAAAACCTCATACTTCTGTCTTTGCTTTGTTACTTTTTTCTTTTTTCTCTCTCTCAATACGCTCTTTTGGTGACTCAGGTCGAATTACAGAGTGAAAGAACTCACATGGGAAAATGGGCAATTAACCGTCCATGGTCTAGGAGAAGAGGTAGAACTAACCACATCGAATAACCCTATATGGAACCACAGTCTCAACGGGTGTGAGACTTTGGAATCTGTGGTCCACCAGGCGGCTCTACAGCAGCCAAGCAAGCTGCAGCTGCAGACTCCGAGTGGTCTAGACCACAATCATGAGAGCAAGGACGGATCTTGTTCAAGAAAACGCGGTTATCCCCAAGAAATGGACCGTTGGTTCGGTGTTCAAGACCACAGCCATAGAGTTGGTCACAGCGTGACTGCAAGTGCCAGTGGTACTAATATGTCTTGGGCGTCTTTCGAATCTGGCCGGAGCTTGAAGACCGCTAGAAGTGGAGACAGAGACTTTATACGCTCTGGCTCGGTAAAAGCTAACAAAAGTAGTCTTTCTTTTGTTTGAAAGATGAGTGGAGAAATAACCAAAAGAGGACTTAACTTTTACAGGAAACTCAAGATACTGAAGGAGATGAACAAGAGATGAGAGGAGAAGCAGGGAGATCTAATGGACGACGAGGACGAGCGGCAGCGATTCATAACGAGTCCGAAAGGGTAAAAATAGAAATGAATCGATCTGTTTATTTCTTTTTCCTTTGATCCTCAAAATTGTCATACTGACTATTTCTGAGTTTTGACGCAGAGACGGCGTGATAGAATAAACCAGAGGATGAGAACACTTCAGAAGCTGCTTCCTACTCCAAGTAAGGTAAATCTTTTTACCTTCTCTTTAAAGTTTTGGGGAAGACTTTTTCTTTATTACTTTATCTAAAGTCAGAGTTACTGCAGGCTGATAAAGTTTCGATCTTGGACGACGTAATTGAACATCTGAAACAGCTACAGGCACAAGTTCAGTTTATGAGCCTAAGAGCCAACATTCCACAACAAATGATGATTCCACAACTACCTCAACCACAATCAGTTCTCAGCATCCAACAGCAACAGCAGCAGCAGCAACAACAACAACAACACCAGTTTCAGATGTCGTTACTTGCAACAATGGCACGAATGGGAATTGCAGGCGGTGGAAATGCCTATGGAGGTTTAGTTCCTGCACCTCCACCATTGTTGGTTCCTCCTATGGCTAACAGAGACTGCACCAACGGTTCTTCACCTGCTTTTACTGATCCGTACAGCGCTTTGTACGCACAGGTAAAACTGCTTTTAACAGTTTTCAATAATAATGTTCTGAAGTATACAAATCTTGAGCTCACTGTTCTTGGTCATGCTGCTGCAGACAATGAATATGGATCTTTACAATAAGATGGCTTCAGCGATCTATAATAGACAACAGTCTGATCAGACTACAAAGGTCAATACCGTCATACCCTCAAGTTCTTCGAACCATGAGAAAAGAGATTAGTCTAGCCGAGTTATTGATCCATATATACATCATAGAAGCTTGTTGCATCGTGATTGTAAAAAACAAAGAACTGTTTTGAGTACGGAAAAAGACTTGCAGAGATAAAATTTAAAAGCTTCACAACTTCATCTTCTGATATCAAATTCAGTCATTGTCAAAGTACATACATAAACCTTTTTGCTATTTTGAGAACACGAACATAAACTTAGTTTTCTCTCTTGCTCTCTTCCTTTTAAAATATGTTCTTAAAGTTTTAAATCTTGAATGTTACATAGATCATATGCACATCGTTAAGTTTTTATTTATTTGTTTCACTGTTGGGAACCTAAAGGACTAACCTTAGACGCAGATGTTGTGGCCTTACTCCGAGATTTCTGAGATGTCTTAGTGTCCTGAAGAGAGATAACAGTTTCAAAAGCACCAATAAGAGCTTTCACTTTTTCTTTCCTCATCTTTGTGAACTTATTCAGTGTCTCCTCAATCACACTGTTGAACAATGTTGTCTTTTGCTTCTTCCCTTCTACTTTTTGATGCCTCAGAACAACCTTCTCACGTTTACTACCTTCACAAGCATCGCTTTTTTCAACATCTAATCTATTATGTTTCAGACTCTTCTTCACCCCATCGGTGTGGGTTTTCAGTTCCTGCACAACCCTCTTTCTGAACTTGGTCCATTTCGGAGAAGAATCCTCAGGTTTTGGCTCAAGAACCTTCCCACTCTTGAAACTCAGCTGCTTCGCTTGAGTCACCTTAACTCCTGTCCTCTTAGGCCTAATCTTCTTCTCGAATTTTGGATTTGCTTCAAGGTCTGTAGAATCACTATCTTTCTTCTTAGTCAAACCGGTACTGATTTTACCAGGAATCTGTTGATCAGGACTATGATATGCGGAACCACGTTTAGGAGTAGTACTCAAGCTTTCATGTCCACTTCTTATGGTTTTTTTCTCAGATGATGGCTGCTTCTGGCTCTGAACACCTTTGATGCTAGTTTCAACAACACACACAGTCTTTTCTTTCACAACTTCACCGCAAATTTTCTGAGTCTTGGCCTTCTCCTTATTCTTTGGAGCACAAACTTTAGAACTTTCACCATCACTGATCCTTGAAATCTTTTCCATAGAAGGACTTGACTTGTCATTTCTCAAGCCATGAACTTTTTTAACAACAGCTGAACCACTCAGAGTACTCTGTATTGCCTTGTTCTTCCGAGCTTTATCATTGCTTTTAACACTTGAACCATCAACAAATCTCACCATCTCAATATCTTCTTGAACACTGGATGATTCTGAAGCAACAGAAGCAAATGGCTTTTTCTTTACAGCCAACGAATCTCTCTTTATAGCCACTGAACTCTTCAGTTTGGTACCATCAGCAGATCTTTTAACGCTTAACCCATCAACAGGTGTAGCCATCTCAATATCTTCTTTAACGCTAGATGATTCTGAATTCACAAAATCACATGGTTTTTTCTTCACAGCCAACGCATCTCTCTTTGTAGCCACAGAACTCTGCGGTTTGGCTCCTGGAGTCTCAACTTTTACCGTCTCTGAGCTTTCAACAGTCTTTCTCCTCACCATCTTCCACGGTTTAACAACATCATGTTGATCACACTTCTTCCCATGTTTACAAAAATCATGAGTTGAAGCCACTCGATGATTCTCACGATAACGGGACTGAACCTGCGGTTTACCACCTATAGTTCCACTCGAATGACGTCTCAAATTCACACCTTGTGGCTTAGGCACTTCAACAACCTCTAATATAATTTCTTCTTGATCCTTGGATACCACAGATATAACATCTTCTGCATTTACCACATCCATTACAGGTACTGTTTCAACAGAACTCTCGAAACGATTCTTCATCTCCTTAATATCTAAATTATTCTCGTCAGCCATTGTAAAAATCAATCAACGAGACCTGTAGAGGAAACAGAGTGCATTACCAAAAGAGTGATTAAATTTAAACAGAATCTCGATGAAATACAGGAAAAGATCACAGAACATTTTAGAGAAACTTGATGGATTTTAAACTGCTTGAAGAATTTGACATCACAAAGAACAAATTTTTAAACGAAAATCTACAAAAGATTACTCAACATTCTTCTTTCAAAGAAGGACAAATCTTGACTTCAAGAGTCTCAATCAAAATGTGTTTTTTCGAAGTCGATCATCAATCACATGATTCACATCAATACCTAAACAAAAAAAAAAATTAAAATTTGATCGTGTGACCCATTCCGAAAAACTGATCACTTGTAAACAAAAGTTTTTTTTTTTGGGTTGTAAATTGACTTTTGATCGAGATTTGAGGACGATGACTTAATTATACAGTAACTACTACTCTACACAAACAGTTTCAAACTCAAACCTAAACAAAACGTATAAAAAGAGAAATCAAGAATGCAGAAAAAATTAAAACCTTTAGATTGCTTGGAGAGAAATTAATAACCTAAGTCTCTCAGAGAATTATAAGAGAAGAAGAAGAAGAAGAAGACAAAGAAGAAATCGTCAGAAGATGAGAAAAATACTTTATATATCAGAGATTTTGCTTTCATAAAAATAAAATAAAATGATCTTTTATTGGAAACAAATTGAAGAAAGAAGAAAGGTAGATTTGGTTGTTAGGAAAAGAAAACACACAGAAACACAGAGGAGGCAAGAAATCTTCTTCTGGAGGAGTCTTATTACTAATTTTATAATTAAGAAATCTACTCTTATTTATTTTTTGTCACAAGAAATCTACTCTTATTTAAGTTACTTTTTTTATATTTATTGTTTTGTCACATTTTTATCTTATTTTAATTTAAATTATAAAACTGATACTTTGATTTTGATGCTAGTAAATAAAATAAAAAATCGGTGTAGTTATAAATATGAGAAATGCATGAATAATTCCAATAAACTAGATCGGTATTTCTTTCCATAAAAGTATTTTTTAGTCAAAATTATAATTAACTTATTTGGCACAAAGAATATTGACAATTAAAGCTAAAATCTCCCTAAAATAACTGCTTAATCTAAAAAAATAATCATCCTACAATGAACTAGAGCAGATATTTTGGCTAAAGCACAAATTCCTTTTAGGTCAAGAGTTGTGTACCAAGATGCATTGCACTTATATGGTTCATGAAGCTATAGGTCAAAGTCAATGTATTGTTGTTTAACTATTTCATCATAGTGCTCTTATTTTTTTTTATTTTTTTGGCAACCTAGTGCTCTTATTTATTTTTTTCTTTTTCTATAGATACTCATTGGAGGGAAGCACGATTTCCTAACTATTGAAATGCACTAATGATGATTTAACAATTAAGAAATCATAATAAATTGCTGTACACCAAAGATTAATTCGATTAAATATATGAATATCATGTATTATACTACTTTACATAATAATTTTGTAAACATTCATCTACATAGGCTATTATAGATTTACATTTCAACAAGAAAATGCATATTTTTACAGTATTCTAATATAATAAATAATTAATAAAATTGTGGAAACAAAATATCCAATATTATGTATAATAGTAACGAATAAAAACTAATTCATTATTATATATCTCAACTAAAATATATATAGTGAGTCTTATATGTTGAATATTATTGTCAAAAATTATATCAACATATAAGACTCATAAATTATTTCAATATATGTTTTTTTAATTTACCTCTGAGTATAGTGCAACTAACAACTAGTCAAAAAATAAAAAGAGCAGCTAGTCAAAGTGTTGATACAGTTTTTGAATGAGTATTTGGTATTCTTTCGGTTTAGTAGAAACGGTTAAACTAGATTTAAGCACGTTTTATGAACTTGAAGATAAATTGCAGAGACTTTGATGTTGAAGTGTTGTCAAAGCCAAGAACCAAAAATCCTCTGCTCTGCTTTTCAGGTTCCGACCACAGTTTTGTAAACTAATCAGACTAGGCTTGTTTCTCCATGGATGCTTGATTCTAAGGTCAGTTTCTATTCTGATTTTGCCTTTTCGACCTCTAGATTATTATGTATATAACATGAATCCGATTAAGTCTTAAACTTAAGAGACAAAATTTAGATTCTTCGTCTTCGTCGTCGTCATTGAGACCAACTACTTGCGTTTTTATCTGATCCCAAAAGTCAACTAATACATTTGCTTGGTCATGCGTCTCTGATTACAACTTTTGTCCCCATTAAAAACAAAAATTTGGTATGGCTAAATCTAAATTTACTTAAGAGAATTATTATGAAATTATACCAAAATAATTAAAATTTTCTTTATTGTCAAGTCCACCAATAATTTCATTTATGCAATATCCACATACAAATTTCATAAACTGAATTATTTTATACGTTGAGCCTACTTAATACTTTTCAACACGTCTCCAAAACAGAAAATTTTGTCCTTTATAGTATCTGCTTGTTCTGGTTTGAGTTCTGTTCATGTTCTTCCAATTTTTGTTGCGTTTTGTAAATATATATATATTCCATTTTTTCTTAAAACTCTGTTGTCTTACAGATCAACCTGTGGAAACGTGAGGCTTGGACAAACCAAGAATGGGATTCCACGTTGTGTTCTTGAGTTGTCTGCTTCTACTTCCGGTTACTTTGGCTAGCAACGTGGAACGAGCCACCATGATTATAGATGGTGCACGTCGAATCGCTGAGATTGATGAGAACTTTGTCTGCGCAACGCTTGATTGGTGGCCACCTGAAAAATGCAACTATGATCAGTGTCCTTGGGGTTACTCCTCTCTCATCAATTTGGTATCTAAACAAAACTTTAAGCTTTGATCCTAAAATCACTTCAGTGTTTTGGCTAAAACATTTTTCTTCTGTTTCTTTAATCCTTTGAATGATTTCAGAACTTAGCTTCTCCTCTTCTTGCTAAAGCTATTCAAGGTTTGTAGCTACTATCACTAACCGATATATTCAGTTCTCACTGATTTTTTTTTGCTGAAATATTTGGTTGTTGTTTAGCTTTTAGGACGTTGAGGATAAGAATTGGTGGTTCTTTGCAAGATCAAGTGATCTATGATGTAGGAGACTTGAAGACTCCTTGCACTCAATTCAAGAAGACTGACGACGGATTGTTCGGATTTTCTGAAGGATGTTTGGATATGAAACGCTGGGACGAAGTTAACCAGTTCTTCAAAGTAACCGGGTAAGTACATAATCTTTAGTATGGTTCTATGCAGCATGATCCACAAAGATCTAACTCTATTTCGGCAGAGTTATTGTGACTTTCGGTTTGAATGCGCTGTACGGGAGATATAAGCTCAGTGGAAATGCTTGGGGAGGGGATTGGGATCATACAAACACTCAAGATTTTATGAACTACACAGTCTCAAAGGGCTATGCTATAGACTCTTGGGAGTTTGGTATGTTGAACCAAATCTGTTTTTTGGCTTTGTTGTGAGGAATCATTAGTTTATATTAATTGACAATAAGTGGATCGGTTCATATTCTTTGGTCCTTTCACACTTTTGATGTGGAATACTAACATTAGCTTGTTCTTGACTAGGTAATGAGCTTAGTGGAAGTGGAATTGGTGCAAGCGTGAGTGTAGAGCGTTACGCGAAAGACTTGATTGTATTGAAAGATGTAATTGAGATGGTCTACAAGAATTCTCAGAGCAAGCCTTTGGTATTAGCTCCAGGAGGATTCTATGAAGAGGAATGGTACTCGGAGCTTCTTAGGCTCTCTGGACCGGGTGTTCTTGATGCTATGACTCATCATATATACAATCTTGGTCCAGGTGAGTTGAGTGTTCTACCAATCAGAGACGTCCTCTTGTCGTAGCATTCCTAAACTATGTTAAACTGAATGTTGCAGGGAATGATCCTAAGCTAGTGGATAAGATACTAGATCCAAATTACTTGAGTGGAGGTTCGGATTTATTCGAGAAGGTGAACCGAACAATTCAAGAACAGGGACCTTGGGCTGCTGCTTGGGTTGGAGAAGCCGGTGGAGCCTTCAACAGCGGTGGCCGTCAGGTTTCTGAGACATTTATTGACAGCTTCTGGTAAGACCAAATCAAAATGAACATTCAATGTTTGCTCGGTTCTATAATCGATAAAAACAAACTCTTTTCCTTAGGTATTTAGATCAGCTCGGTATGTCGTCAAAGCATAACACTAAAGTATACTGCAGACAAGCTTTGGTTGGAGGTTTCTACGGTTTGCTCGAAAAGGAAACGTTTGTTCCCAATCCGGATTACTACAGGCAAGTTCATAAACTATAAACCGTGTTTAGGCGAGTCATAACATAAACTTGTTGATCTCACAATTCTGTGTCTTTTGTTTTTTGAATCCGACCAGCGCGCTGCTTTGGCATCGTTTGATGGGTAAAGGCGTACTCGGCGTTCAGACATATGCTTCAGAGTATCTACGGACTTACGTTCATTGCTCCAAAGGAAGAGTGAGTGTATATCTTTTTATCTGTCTTGTCTCTAAATCATACTCTAGTTTCAGGTTTGTAACTGCAGAATGTGTCATCTCAGGCGGGTATAACGATTCTTCTGATTAATCTGAGTAAGCATACGACGTTTACAGTCGGAGTCAGCAATGGCGTGAACGTGTTTTTGCTAGCAGAACCAATGAGGAGGAGATCTATCTTGGAGACAATCAAAAGCAAGGTTTCTTGGGTCGGAAACAAAGCTTCCGACGGATATTTGAACAGAGAAGAGTATCACTTGAGTCCAAAAGATGGTGACTTGCGGAGCAAGATAATGCTCTTAAATGGTAACCCCTTGGTACCGACAGTAACCGGAGATATCCCAAACCTTGAGCCAGTTCGGCGCGGTGTGAAATCTCCAGTTTATGTCAATCCGTTGTCAATCGCCTTCATTGTGTTGCCTACCTTTGACGCTCCTACATGTTCTTGAAGAGGAAGGTTATTGGTAAAAATCAAACATTGAAAAACAGACTGTAATTTTTCTTGGCAATTGTATGTATTATCTATGTAACACTTAGAAATGCATATTGGTAAGTTGTTTATTCCAATCTAAAGATCTCTTTTTTACTTTCAATACTTTTATCCTTTGATGAAGGGGAAAATATAATTAGTGGAATGTGGTCTTAACTATACAATATGAAGACAGAAACTGGTGTAGTTTATGGTTTCTTCCATTTGCAAAAATCATAAAGACAATACAAAAAAAAATGAAGAGGGCTAAAGTGGAACCATTTCTAGGTAGTTCTGAGACGTTTTCTCGAACTTTCTAGAGTCTTATATCCGGTCACACGGCAAAATCAGCATCAGAAACTTCTAAAACTTTGTGATAACCAATTGGGTTCGCGCCTGTCTTGAACATGTTGCCTTCAATGTACCTGAAAAATCGAAATAGGTCTCCTTGTTGTCAGAGTAAAGATTAATATAGACATATAAATAAAAGCCTTAGGCTTTACTGTATCCTTGATGTTCAAATTCTTATCCTTGATGGGTTCGTTGTTAGTCTGTGATTAAAAGCTTTGTTGTAAGGTTCAAGACATTTGGTGAGAACTCACATTTCTTTGAGGAAAGCGTGCTTGTAGAATGCGTCTGGGATTCTCCCTGTAAATTGGTTGTGATCAAGATACCTGGTTTCATCAACATCATAATCCCATAAGCATGCACGTTACTTTGATAGTAAAAATATCATACAACGAGCAAAAATTGCAATCTAACACAGACTTACAGGTATGTCAGTTTAGGAATATGAGCAATGGCAAAAGGAATGTTTCCGATAAATTTGTTGTAAGACAGATATCTGCAAAACCAATTAAACCGATATCAGAGATTTCCCTATACCATTTATTGCAGATGACTCTGGAGAAGAAACTCTAAGTTAGTGTGCAGTGTAGATTGCTTACACAATCTCTAAGTTTGTCAGATTTGAAAGCTGAGCAGGGATCCCTCCACTCAAATAGTTATTATTCAAGTACCTAAGAAATCGAGATTTTAATAAGAGGTAATGTTGTATTTGATAGAATATATCATATGGAAGAGAAAAGCAATGGGAAGATTCCAAAGGGATGCTTACAAGTTGCGAAGAGCTGGGAAACTTCCATCAAAACGAATGAGCTCCCGTATAGTTCCCACCAAATGGTTGTTACCAACATCTCTGAATACAATGGGACACAAACCAAACCAGATCTCAGTCAAATTCTTGGATAATAATGAAATAGAAAGACCTAAAGTGTATGTAGAAGATGGGATTTGTGTTTACAGGTGGCGAAGGTTTTGCAGCGTTCCCAGTTCTGCAGGAATCCTACCAATGAGACGATTTTCTTGAAGATATAGATACCGAAGCTCGGGAAGAGCAGCCAGTTCTTTTGGAATTTCCCCCTTAAAGCTATTGAAGCTCAAGTACCTTAAACATAAAAAAGAAGATAAAATCATGATTCATTTGAACAAAAATGGACGATCATCAGAAGCTAAAAAAGAAAAACAAAGGTACTCACAAATGGGTTAGTCGCTTCAGCTCCCCAATCTCAGGGGGAATTACATCTTGTAGTTTATTCCACCTCAGGTTTCTAATGGTAAGAAGAGAGTAAATAAATGGTTAGGTTAAGTTACTTAAGTATATGGATATTATGATACCAACAATAGAATCCTGTCACATAATTTCAAAGTTCAATTTTGTGCTTCTGAAGAACATTGGATACTACCCTGAGTTTGATCTCAGAACAATTAATTGAGACAACACGATAGAGACAGTTAATCAACATATATCATAGTAAGAGCAAAAGGAACATACAGTACTTTCAGCCGTTTTAGTCGCCCAATTTGTGGAGGGATTGGACCAGTCAACTTGTTGTTATGTAGATCCCTTAAAAATCAAACAAACCAAAACCATTCTCAATTTCACCATCTCAGAACAGCAAAGCTTTAAAAAACTGTCAGACATCTCCGTATTGTATTACAAACAAGACTAGCTTGCATAAGATATTATAGAGAGTTGTTACATAAGTTTGCCTAACGTCACTTATTGACAAGGTTTTAGCAAATAACTTACAGTCTAGTCAGATCCAAAAGGTTTGTTACTGCAATTGGGAAAGGCCCGACAATCGAAACTGCATAAACTTCTCTGTAGATCATACAAATCGAGTAAATATTTAAGTCACGCAAATCAGGTTCAGACAGAAGAAAATCACTAAAGTCAGTAGAAACTAGAAACTTACAACTCGGTGACAACCCTATAATCTCCTTGTGTAGAACAGGTGACACCAGACCAAGGTGGAAGGTCTCCATCTCCACAAGGATCGTCACCAACCCAAGAATACACCACTCTCCATCCCAATGAGGCTTTGATCTCATTCAAAGCTTTCACTGTGCACAATGTAAACACGTTATTTTGAGGAAAGCTGATTATTTTAGCATGAGCTTAATAGGTACGGTTGTAATCACATACATGATGCAGAGATAGAACCAAATCATCAAGACTACAACAAGTATAATCAGATCTAATCATTGTTCTCGAATATTCTCAGGAAAGCTGATTCTTTGAGCTCAGCTTAGTAAGAAAAACAAAAAAAACAACAATCCAACTTGCGTGCTACATAATGAAAATTGATAAGAGAGAGAACGAATCTCGATATAGGGCATCTTCCAAATCTGTTAAAGAGCTACGAAAATCAATCAATGGGAATGGGGATCCATTAACGGCGATTAAACAGAATTTACCATCTCGCTTTAACGTCTTAGACTGAACAAGAGCGGAGAAGAGAGCCAAGACGCTGATCAGAAGTAGCTCACAGCGAAAAGCCATGGATTTGCTTAACTGCGAAAACTGAAAAAGAAAATCGGATCTAAGAGTCGAGCAAAATTAAATATGCAATTTTTATGTTCTCTACCTCCTAGATTCATAAACCGGATACGTGTTTTCAAACCCGCGTATCACCGACGGGTCTGCTAACGAACCGGATGTGGAATCTTCGGTTCGTATCAGATTATTGGTTTCGTATCAAGTGTGTCCGGTTTAGTGTTGTGTTAAGTAGTAAGATGATAAAATCACTTACAAATGAATCAACATGTTGGAAATTATATTAGTTTTAAACCGGTTAACTTAAATTTGGTTGAGCCAGAACCAGAATCAGGTCAAAAGACTCAAAACTGCAGTTGAAAATAAGACACACATAGAAGATTAGATTAATGTATTCCAAACCCACAGTTCGAATGTTTCATAGAGCCATAATCAAACAACAACCATAACATCGCTAAGAAGTGTCACAAAAACACACCGAGAAAAAGAAATGAAAGATAACAAGATCAGTTCTCAGAACTGCAAGATGTGTCACCACCAGATGAAGACGACTCGCCGTTAAGCTTCTTCATCTCCTCGTACGCCCATTCAAGTCCGTGACAGTAATGCAACGGCGGATTAAACCTCGTATCACTTATATCATCTGGCAAGAACGCACCGTTCTCCACCAGAAACTTCACCGCTTCTCTCTTCCGTTCTTTCGCAGCAGCGTGGAGAGGGGTCCAGCCGCAGGATCCCCATGTTCTGGCATCAATGTTGGCCCCACGTTCAAGAAGCAAATCCATGACTTCTATGTGACCTCCCTCTGCTGCAAGGTGAAGCGGAGTCACTCCTTTTGATTTGGGTCCCCATGCTAGAGCGTTCACATCCATTCCTTGGTCAAGAAGCTGTTTGACAGATTTCAGATCACCTTTTCGGGCTTTGATGTGGAGTGGAGTCCAGCCTCTGTCATCGACATTTGATCTGGGAGATCGGCGTCTAAATGAGTTACGCCGGAGCGAGAATGCAACAGGCTGTTCTTGGAGCATTTTGGGTGTGTGCTTCTACTAAACAGTTACTAGCTTTGAAGAAAGTAGGATGAAGATTTGTGTAGGTCCACGAGACTCGAGTGAGAATCAAATATAAACGACTTCCTCAAGAACTCAGCAGTCAGCAGGATTAGTTATTCTGTGAGGGGACAGACTTACATGATATTTGGTGTAACCATGACCCAAGAATGTCTAAAGAAGGTACTACTTCCGGCTAGGGATATGCAACAATATCCAGAATAAACACCAAAAGAAGCAGACTTATGTAATTCAGTTGAAACAAAGCAACTCAATTAACGAGAGGCAGCTGAGTGATTGGCGATGCAGTAAGGGAAAGAGGGATTCAAACCAGGGCCGAAGACACTAAGCTTTTGAAGGATCACAGTAATAGCCATAGACAGGGAAGAGAATATGAGCATCACTTATAGATAATTATAAGCCTAATGATTGTGGAGAATCCGAACGGAGCACGACCACATTGAGACTGAGAAAAACCCCCAATTTCAGCCAAGAAAACAGGTTAATGCGAGCTATGATTTTACCAGATCTGCCCACAGATAATAGAGAAGAAAACCAGATTAGTGAAACCAAAATTAAAAAAAAAAACAAAAACAGCAAAGGCTCCCACAGGATGAAAGCTGTAACTCTCTCTGTAATATAACACAATATCAGCCTCGCAAACAATTCACCTATGCAGAGTTTTCATATTTAAATTCAGAATCCAATCACAGCAGTTTTCTAGTCCTTAAAATTGGCCATAAAATCTCAGGTAAAGAAACAACTGATAAAATTAGTACCCGCACAAGATAAATCAACCGAATCAAGGCAATTAACAAGCACAAATTGAAACGTCAATTACCGATCAAGCCATCCAAAGGCTTACAATTCAACGCAAATCAAAGAAAATTCAAACAAAAATTTGGAACTAAAGCGCATGAATCCAACGATGAATTGTGACGAAAAAGACACAAATCAATTTCAATACGCAAGAATATTAACATATACTGAATAGATGATCGAAGAAGATACCGTATCCTAGCGAGGAGAGAGATATAGAGAGATGGTGAAACCAAACTCAGAAAATACAGATTTTCTTCTTCTCGCCGGAAGATCGGAGACTTAGCAGTAGGGGTTTTTTCGTCGAGATAGAATCGAATCGAATTTCCTAGAATAAGAGAAAGGCGTGACAGAGATAAATATCGGTTTTATTTACTATATTTATTTTATTGTCCAATATATAAAGAAAGGCTTCCTTATTGTCACATATCGGCCCAATATATCAGGCCCACTAAAACCAGAGGCCTTGTTTGCATCTATCGATTCTAGTAGGTTTGCCTTCGACTCAGTATCGGAGAGGAGAAGTTTCTATCGTCTTCACCACCGTCGACCAGACGCCGCAATCAACCGCCATTGATTTCTGGATCTTCGTCTTCAACTAGGTATGCAATTCTCTTCTCTGTCTGCTGTTTATTGGTTCAATAGTTTTGCTTACGTTCTCTTACTGTTGGTGAAAATTGAAATACGACCTTTTCTTTTCATTCCTTGGTTTTTTGAACCAAATCGTGGGTCTGGATTAGCTTTCTGGGAAATTGAGTTCCACATGAGTGTTTCTACTTTCTCTGATTTCTGCTAATTCTCTATGCATAAGTTTCATTATGAAGCAATGTATAGCCTTTGATTCTTAGTTGTTATCATCGGATTGATTAATAAGATCGAATACTATCTGAATTCACAATAAATTTTATAACAAGTTATCCTTCTTACCCACAACTGAACTTAGGTTTATTATCTGCAATCAAATACCTTATCATCATCTAGCTTCGAACGGAGAACCTCAACGTCCTTTTCACTGTTTATATATCTTCTTGCATAAGTCAAAGTATGTGCCTTTAGTCTTTATCTTGATGAGTCCTTCCCAATTTCTTCACTTCCGTTTGTGTATTCTTATACTAATTGTATCTCAGCAGGATTTGTACAACAAAGGATTAGTTTCCAATCTTCCAATGGTATCGAAAAGTCAAGTCCTTAGCCTCTGTCGTTCCCTGCTTCGAGCAGGACGTCAATACCCTGACTACAACATTAGGGAGTACACAAAGCGAAGGACCTTGGCAGGGTTCCGCATGACCAAGAATCTCGCTGACCAATCGAAGGCGAATGAGGCTTATGCTGAAGGTAAGGCACAGCTGGAGGTTGCAGAGAGAGTGCTCAAGGTTTACTCGGCATATCCTCCCAAGACCAAGAACATCATGGAAATCAAGCTGAAGTAGATGTATGTTTGTCACTACAATATCCTTGAAAGCTATTGGCTATTATTATTGGTCATGTTGATTGATTCGTGAGTTTTTATTTGCCAGAGATTAGGATTGAGAATATGAGTGGTGAACAAGTGATGTTTATATGGGATTATTCATTCCTGTACTCTGAAAGATTGCTTTGTGCACTTCTCATCGAGTCTTTTTTTTTATTGCTTCAGACATTGTATCAAGTGAAGAAGAGGAATTTATGAGACAAAACTCTTGGATTAGAGCGTAGATAGACTGAAGGAAATGAAGACTTCCTGGCTCTATATGTTTCTTAATAATCTCACACACGATTTTGTCCATCTGTAGCACTGATACTGTTATTTGATCAATCTTGAATGCAAACACACAATATTTGTGTGTATTATCAGAATTTCAGGAGAAATGTGTATGATACAAATAAAATAACAACAGCAAGTCTATTGTGTTTGCGCAATAAAAATTTTTGGTTTTTTTGTTGTTGTAATAAGGTCAAATACAAACACAAACAGAAATGTATATTACATGATAGAAAACTTTTGAGTTCTAAACAACAAATGCATAGAGAATTCAACGAGAGAGGAAGGAGTGCAATGAAAACATGCAACTCTCTGTTCATCTACTACTTTCCGAGCAAACGGCGGCCACGCTGGTTTGATTGTTGCACTCTGAAGTTGAGTTCATCAACATCATCGTGAAGATGATCGAGTCCTTTGTTCTGCTTTTCGATTTCACTTCCCATGTCAACTGCCATGTTCTTTAGCTCGCCTAGTAGATCACTCAAATCTGAAAGCCCATCGTCTTGCTTAGCTTTTTCCATCTGTAGTAAACAACACTAAATTAGTTTCGTACTCGAAAAATATCAAAGAAGCTGGCTCTAGATGTTCATCAATAGCTTTAACAGGATTACAAGCAAAAGACAACTTTGAACATTTGTAATACATGACGACCAAGATAGAGAGTCCATGCAACAGTCATCTCAGATGTGCGAGTGTAGTAAAATGTTCTTTTTGAAAGGAAAGAGGAAAGGGAAGAGAAGTCCTAACCTCCACTCTCTGATAGGCATCAGCTGATTCAGGGAGTGGTTCCCGGGTTCTTGAATGTGTTTTGGGTGCTGGGTTCAGTCCCAGTTTTTCCCTGCTCTCTAAGTGGTTAATTCTTCTTGTTGGTGAGTTATCTACACCGGATAATAGAATGGAAATCTTGCAATTAGGTAAAAGCTGCAAGAAGAATTGAGAAACTAATGAGCAAGAAAGCAAACCTCTGGTTATGATGGGACCGTTTATAGGACGAGTCTTCTTCGGCTTCCAAGTCTTTGAAAACATGCCCCCTAGGCTTCCAAGAAGTTTCTCACCCTGAAAACCAAAAAGCCAAATAATTCAGCATCTCAATCAACAACCAACTAACTGATATCCTGGGATATGCGCAAAAAAGATTGAATTGTCCAATTATAATCAAAGAAAAAGAAAGCATAAAAACTCACTCGACTAAGATCATGATCGATTTCAACAGCTTGATGGTGTGTCCTTGTGATTTGCTCGCCCTGTTCATGCAACATGACCAAAGTTCTGGTAGCATCGGACCTTATATCTTCTGCTACCTTCAGACAACCCTGTACAGATTTCGTCGTCTCTTCAGCCTTGTACACAGCATAACCCTCAAGCTCCTGAACAGACTGGTTTTCAATACCTCCTGAATCGCGGAAATTGCTCTTGTAGTGATGTTTTGAGTTGGAAGCCGTCTTTTTCGATGAACTATATCCTTGCTCGAACCCCTCTCCATCAAAAGGGTTTGTCATATCAGCCAAAGAAGATTCAGAGGTGGTCCTCTTTGAGGGTTTAAGGGTATGTTTGTTGTCCAATTCATCATCTGAATCAAATGGATTTGGCTTGGAAGACTTGTTAAATCCAAGATCGACTGAGTTATGCTTGGGAAGCTTTGCTGGTGATTTCCTCAAACCAAACATTTTCACTACGAATATTATATCACAAAGGTTGTTGCTTCAGACAAACGAACACAGGAACTTGTGAAATTTGGATTGCTAACTAATAAACCTTCCTGCAGAAACCAAACAAGAATCAGAATTAACACTGTGATCTAACTTCTAAGCTAAGAGGATAAAGTAAAATCAAAATAAAATAAAAGCGGTTTACGAAACTAAGACTTCAAAGTTCATCAAATCCAAAAGTAAAGATAAAGGAGAAAAGCAAAATTTTTAATCCGTAAAACACAATGATTTCACTTCTTTTAAGAACAGCTTGCACAACAATAGAACACAATCAAGTTTAAACCTAATTAAGGAAGAAGAAAAGAAAGACTGGTAATTAATCGAGCATCTATAGAAACCAAAATAAGCAAACGTTTATCTAAGAATCCAAGACTTATAAAATCGCTTCAAAAAAATCGCTCGATACTCTGTGTAATTCTCTTTGTATCATAACAACAAACAATCTTCGAAAGAAAAGCAAAAGAAGAACAACAATCGAAAACCCGGGATCTACCAGATGACGTATAGGAAGAAAAATCTGAAATTGAGAACAAAAGAACTGAGAATTATGCAGCAAAAGGATAGAGAGAGAGCAGATCGCGTTTACCTGGATGAGAGAAAGAGGAGTTCGAGAATGAAACTAAGGAACAAATGAATGCGAAGAAGAAGGGATCAAAAAGGAGAAGGATTTAACGCGGAAACGACTCAGAAGGACCCAAGAATTTGAGTTCAAGTCTTTGGGTCTCTGTTGACGAATTCTATCTAGCAGAGTTATAAAAAAATTGTTGAGAAGA